>PVIC010004105.1:0-21741 GCA_004025085.1 Thryonomys swinderianus
AGGCAGGCGCCGGAACCACTGAGCTAATCCTCCGGCCCTTGCCATTATCTTTCTAAGGACTTTTACATTTATGTTCATTAGGGAGATTGGCTTATAATTGTCTTTTTTGTTGGATCCTTCTTTGGTTTTCCTATTGGATAAGGCTTGCTATGGACAATTTCTTATGCTTTCTACCCCATTTACAGCCAGAGGCTGCCTGCTTTTCCACATGCACTGTTTGGAAAGGACCAAGTTTACATGTTTGTGATGTGAGTTTTTCATACATTTCTCAGACTGACTGACCAGTCCTTGAAAAGTGTTTCCAAAGTGCCACCATCAACCAGGCCCAGAACATTTGCTTTTGGTGTTTTGAGTTAACAGGAACATGTTAATGATACTGATAATTTTGCTGCACAACCAGTATACCTTTTCCTTCACTATACTGCCTTCCAAAATAATTTAGAATGTATTCCCAGTCTGTGAGGATTAAAGAAAGTAAGGGGCATTAGAGAACCCAAGTATGGAAACAGTGGAAACTTGGCAGCTTAAAATGTAGTTTCTAACTCATCATCACACTGATACTGGGGTCCAAAACCTCGTAATGATTTAATTTTTTCCCTCGCCATCATTTTCCATAGCAAAATTATACATTGCATACTCCACAGCACCATTTACACAGATGGCAGTGTAAATGCTGGTACCCCTGATGTTTTATGGTGTGAATCTTACCAGTGATGTGCAGGGCCCCAGGCTTCAGTGCCAACTCATGCAAATCATGATTCTCAAGTGTTGGATAATGGTATATTTTTAGTAGCTCACAATAAAAAGAGAAAATAATAAAAATATGTAAAGTCATTGCTGTGAGCCAGACTTAGTAATATTTGTTTTATTCCTAATGGCAATATGTGGGGCACCATCCTATCACCCCACTCTGTCTGTGGGAAACTACTGTGAACACCTGCTGTCCCCTCCTGGGGTCTGTCCCTTGGGTTCAAGGTTTATCCTGCCTTGATACCTGCTGTCAGCCTGACCTTTCTGTTGGAAATGTTGGCAGCAGTTAGGATGCTGTTGGCTTCAGGTCCTTCTTTCCTGCACCCTGGCCTCCAGCTTCTGCTCTTCCTCACACTCAGCCAGATGCTGGTCCCAGAGGCCCTGACCAAGCAGAGTTGTGACCTTCTGCTCAGAAACTGTCCAGGAATTCTTGTTTCGACTGGATTCTTGACTCGCATTCAGCCTCATTTCACATTATTGCACACTTTTGTCCCAGCAGAAGAGTTCTGCTCTACAACTCAATCATTCTTACCTCATAGGACCATTGCCTTTCTCTCCAACTTCCTCCTCCCCTTGCCCTGGAAACCCTACTCATCCTCCCACCCCTTCTCAAGTCCATGCTTTTACTTTCTTACTCAACAAAGTCATTTTGAGTCCCTCCTGTGAACCAGCTAGCTGTCAGTGGTAGATCTTGTAGATCTCATGGGGCTTTCAGAGCAGGCTGGGGAAAAATGTGTTGAGTAATCACAGAGGTGTCACAAAGGAGGATTTAGACTTGTTTCAAGGTGTTCATTATGGGGAGGGAGAGAAGGGTGATGTTCCCACTCATTCAGCTGCTCGTTCATTTAGCAGCTTGGTGCCTACAAACTATAGGTTGGACCCCAAGTTGTAAAGAGGGGTCATCTTGCAGAGTCAGTTACACAGCAGATTCTGCTTTTTATGATCTGTGCTTCAATTCATGTTTCAGTTCTTTAGAGCAAACGTATTAACTTTACAAGTAGAAAAATGTAATGTTATTAAGTAAATTAAACCAGTGAGAATATTATTTGTTTCTCCCACTTGCTCTTTTTCCTTTTGAGAAAGGGATATATATTTCAAGGGAAAAACGGTAGTTTGAAGAAAATCCCTGACTCCTGAGTTTCTCGGATCTTGATGGTTGGCAAGAAGTGAAGATGTTCTTGCCTGTTCTAAGGAAGTTCCAACTTCCCTCTGAAGGTCAGTAACTGAATCAGCTAACTAAAAGTACTAGCATACAGAATAACTGGGGAGAAGCATTCAGATTTTTTAAGGTGCCAGAACACAGGTGTCATAAAAATACGAAATTCCAAGAAGGACCTTATGGGTGAGGCTTGAACACTCAAGTCCTAGGAGAGGAGGAGGGAGGACTGTGAGCCAGTGGAGAGGGAGCGTAGGTGAGTGAGTTTTAGTGGGGAGAATAAGCTCAGAGAACAGACAATGGCCTGGAACAAAGCCGTTCCATGTGTTCTGAGTTTTCCATCTTCTTCTGTGGCATGAGCATACTTTTATTTTTTTCTCCTAGTAAGAGGGTTGAAGATCTTTCCTTCTTTGGTGGATCTCGTGCTTTGGCCAATAAGGGGTCTTCAGGGAAAGTCCTTCCAGCCATTTGTTCCTCCTGGGATGCTCCATTGAAAGTCTGAAGCTACATATTTTGGGGGGATCATTTCTAGTTAATTTTTTTTGTGGTACTGGGAATTGAACTCAGGACCTTGTATTTGCCAGGCAGGCACATGGTGGTAGCATTGAGCTAAATCCCCAGACTTGTAGGGGGTTCATTTTCTGAGAGCTCATTGATCTCTACTCTGTGGGATAAATAAATGCTTCCAGCTCCTGGCTGACCCACAGAAGCGTGAAGCAACCCTTACTCTCATACAGCCTGAGGCCTCAGGCTAGGGACAGCTGGGAATCTTGGGTTCCCGAAGAGAGGGCACTTGTCTTCTTTCTGATGCTCACCCTCCCTCCTCATTCCCAAGGTGCACCCAAGAGGCCCTGGGGGGAGCTGCTGTGGAGAGGGTGAGCTGGATGGAGAGGGTCCTGGGGAACCCTGGCCACTGCTGAGTGGTTCATGTGGTCCAGGATGATGTGGTTCACAGGCAGCTGGAGGAAAATTTCTCAGGCCTTCCTTTCTGCCCCAGTTCTTTCGCTTCTGTCCATCCTTAGCCATTTAGCTGGTTGGCTGAACACTTATGCTAAAAATTCCTCGTTAGGTATCAGTTAGCTAAGTGTGCTGTGTTCTTATTCACCAGTTCTGGCATAATTCAAAGCAGGGACCAACCAGTCACACACACACACACACACACACACACACACACACACACACGGAGTTTAAAGTACAACTAATGTGAGCCTATATTTTTAGAAATACTTGTGGGCCAGCTGAAATACAAAACATTCCAGCAGGCAGGCATTGGCTGGAATCTCCAAGTCTGGAACATATTTTTTTGGTGAACACAAAAACTGTAAATTATCTCCTTGAGACTGGTAGGCAGCCTTTTCAAGGCTGTTGGCCAAATGTCTGACATGTCCTGTGACTGAGCAAATGGTAAGAAAAGTAATCTTAGGTTTCTGTGCCGTCACCTTCCTATTCAGTTGGGTGTGGAGAACATCAGATGAGTCACCGTTTATAAGTTTTAAATTTTATTTGTGTATTTATTTATGGTGGTAAGAAGTTTATTCCTTAAGCATTTAGGAGGAAGCAAGTGAACAAACATGTGAGTGTGTATGTGTGTTAAGCAAATTCTGTTCATCTTTCTTGGGGGCACTGAGGATCTCTGCTTCCGCCCATCATGGCCTAAGAAGTTGGAAGACTTTTCACCAGGAATTTAAAGGCTAAAACTCAGGTAATTCTATTTTGCAGCTCTTGGCCAAATGAGGGAAGAAACCAAACCCTACCAGCTATTTCCAAGGAGCCTGCCAGGGGATCACAGGCCATTTTCCTCTCTTCACACCAGTGGGTACCAGCCTGCATCAATGTTGTCACCAACTCAGCCCAGAAGACCACATCCAGGAAACATGGCCATCCCCCAGGCCACCCCTGCTGCCACGAAGCTCCGACCACTTGTTGCATTTAATCACACAGTGGGGCACGTAATACTTTCTGAACACAAAGATGTCAAATTTAATTGCTCCATCAATATACCTAATATATACCAGGAAACTGAAAGTATTTCCTGGTGGAAAGATGGGAAGGAACTACGGAGGGCACATAACACAATTACACAGTACTATCCTGATAATGAAGTAACCTCAATAATTGCATCCTTCAGGTAAGTCCTCCCTTCCTTTCTTTTTCAGTGTCATTATGCTAATGTTACTGCTAAAGGAAAAGCCTCCTAAATTTAAAAAAAAAATAGCCTTTGTTATCTGTTTAAGCAAATTTGACCCCTTAGTGTGTAGATGGACAGAATAGCTAACAGTCTATATCATTGATTTCTTTCAAACTGAACTTAAACCCACATAACTGTTGGTTCCTAGAGACTCTGGGGGCTGGGACAACTACTTCCCTCCTGACCTGCAAGTCACCATCAAGTACAGCTAGATGCTAGATTTCTACCAGGGAGCAGAACAGTGCTTTGTTTTGGTTTTTGTGGTGCCAAGGAAGGAACTCAGGGCCTTGAGCACACACTAAGCATATGCTCTACCATTGAACCGCACTAGCAGCCCAAGGGAAAGTGTTTTTAAGGGGTTTAATGAGTTGGTGGTGGTGGTGATGGGGGTCAGCCAAGGGCACTGTGAATCTGGGCTTTTCCATTCTCTGAAAGACTGAACCAACCTGTTCAAAAGCTGTAGCCAGGAGCCAGGTGCCCCTCCCCACACCATCCCTTTGGTATTCTCTGTTCTTTCCTCTTCACCTGAGGAGTTTCGGTTTGCTTGTTTTCTTCTTTTTTGTTTCTTGGCTTATTTATAATCTTATTAACATGATGATATACAATGTGATATTTCAGTGCATGCAGACAGCATATACTGATCAAATCAGGGTAGTTAGCATTTTGTTTTCCTTATCATTTCTTTATGTTTGGAATCTTCAAGCTCCTCTATTCTTTTTGTTTTGTTTTGTTTTGTTTTTGCTTTTTGGAGACAGGGTCTTGCTTTGTAGTTCAGGCTGGCCCTGAGCTCACTATGGTGCCCAGGCAAGCCACCGCGAACTCAGCAGTCCTCCTGTCTCTGCCTCCCGAGTGCTGGGATTACAGGCGTGAGCCACCACACCCAGCATTATATGTGGGAACCGGGGATCGAACTCAGGTCCTTACACTTGCAAGGCAGGCACCGGAACCACTGAGCTAACCCTCCGGCCCCAAGCTCCTCTATTCTATATTGGCAAAAAATATGTGGAGTTGTTATTATATAATGATATAATAATATTGCTGTAGAATACCAGAACTTACTCCTTCTGTTGAACATGGTTTTAGTACATGTTATCCAGCCTTTCTTGGTCCACCCCACCTGTTCCCATACTCAATTACTACTCTACCTTGAGATCAACTTGTTTTAACCCAGGTTTTGTGTGTGTGTGTGTGTGTGTACCTGTGCATGTGTGTGTGTTTTGCATGAGGTCTCCTTTGCATGTACATTTGTAGAACTGACTTAGCCTGTTGTTAAAAGCCCAGAGTGAGATTAGAATCACTTTGAGGTGAATCACATCATCTCTGTCTCCTCCACCCTGGCACAGAGTCTTCTTTCATCTGTCACATTTTCACTTTCTCTGCCCAGACACTTGGCACTGCCCAAGCTGTGTCATGCCTTTTGGTGAATCATTGTGTTTCCTTTTCAGAAAACCACCTTCTAGTCACCAGCAGATACAGTGACTCCGAGCAAGTTGGTCTGTTAATACTTCCCCAAGATATGCTTCTTTTGCACATTTTCTCCAGGTTGTAGGCTCGACCAGCAGGCAAAGAATACTGACTTCTGTCATTTCCCTTGGTTGATGCAACTGTGTGGAGATCTGGCTATATTCTTTTCTGTATCAGCTGTAGAAAGCAGGTGTTTTACCATGATATCAAAACAACTTTTGGTGAGAAAAGCAGAATCATTCAGTAACAAGTGAGTGAAGAGACACTTGAAGGTTTAATGAAATAGAAAGTGGCACATTGGTCGCATCAGGTGTCACTTGGTATATGTGCTGCCGAAGCGAGCACAGCATCAGGTGTCACTTGGGTGACACAGCACTGTCATCTCTCTGGGCCTGGCCAGCCTGTGCCCACTGGTTGGCAGCCATATCTCCTTGGCCTGCATTCCATAGTCCTGGGTTGGACACGTGCCTGCCATCTCCAGTTCTATGCTAAGGAACTAATTTAAGGAATCTTAGACTGGAGGGTTTTTAAACTGGGAGTCTCAGTGGCCTTATTTTGCTTTAGATTTTTAGAAGGTGACCTGGGTGTTATTTTAAGAACTGTGACATTCAGCTGTATTTAGCCTATATTCAGCTTATCATACACAATTCATTCTAAAGGTGAAAAAAAAATCTTATTTGACCTCAAACCAAGCCTTACAGCAGCACCTTAGTGATCTAGAGTCTTAGAAGTGGTAGACATTTGCTTAATTAGGTAACATTTAGGACAATACAAATGCAAATGAAGATCATAAGGTCATATGCAGTTGGTACAGTAGCTGTTGAGTTATCCAGTGAAATAAATTATAGAAACTTAATCAGGATTATAAATATCTGTTTAATTTCTTGGCAGGAGAAAAAGATATTGCAAACTCCAAAGTTGACACTTTAAAGATCCTGAAGTCCCTCATAAACAATGATTTTCCCACAGCCAGGAGATAGGGAGCCAGTCTCACCTAAATAGGAGACTTGATTCACACACCTGTTGCACATTGCCTTTCACATCTATGGACTTTCAAGGAAATCTTCACGGTCCCCAGGAAGACATAAAAAAATAGTGTCAGGTTCTCAGTGTTTGTGTTTATTAAGAGTTCATTAGGGGGCCGGAGATTTAGCTCAGTGATTCCCGCGCATGCCTCACAAGTGCAAGGTCCTGAGTTCGATCCCGGTAACCACATACAATGTTGGGCGTGGTGGCGCACGCCCTCCACCAATCAGTACCACACCCCACAGTGCTAGGCATGGTGGCTCACACCTGTAATTCCAGCACTTGGGAGGCAGAGACAGGAGGATTGCTGAGTTTGAGACTTGCCTGGGCTACATAGTGAGCTCAGGGCCAGCCTGAACTACAAAGCAAGAACCTGTCTCAAAAAAAAAAAAAAAATAGTTCATTAGTCTGCAGTTTTGTTGGAGATGACATTAATAATACCTACATGGACAGTGTTTATTCAAGGGTCTGTACTGTTATGGTCGTATGAAGGGAAGAGAACATAAAATCTAAAGTCTGTATGTTGTCCAGAGGCAGGAGGATTCTATAGAAAAACGTATAGTATTTAGAGTTAGTCACAGGACCATTTTTCTTTTTGGCTTGTGTCCAAATATCTTCCCAAAGACTCATGCAGTCATAAGTGGGGCTTTTTCAGAGGTGGCTCAATCTAGAGTTTGTGCAGTATGAGGATAAGGGGTGGGTGATTACTACCCACTGGTTGGTTTGGTACCACCCTAATTCTGGCAGCCTGGATACAATATAAGGGCCAGAAGGAGGCTTGTCTTATCTCTTGCTGGCTTTGCTACCTTCTGCTTGCCATAAAATGCTTCTCCTCTGCCATGTCTGTCAGCCATGCCATCCTATTTTGGGGACAGCCAATTATAGACTGAAAACTGTATAAATAATGAGCTAAATAAACCTTCCTCCATTTACCTTTGGGTGTTATTTATATTGACTCTGCAACTAGAGAAAAGAAACAGACAGAGGGCTAGTATCATGTGCAGCAATTCTCACTAAGTATGGGCAGAATTTACAGGAATTTTGAAAATGCTGAGGTCTCCAAATTGAGGCCCCAGTTTGTGCTTGTGCTTATCCCTTAAGTATGAGTAACTGAGATTCTAGACTGATGGTATTGTAGATGATACACACACTTGTCTTGGGATGGGGTTGCAACCCATAAATCCTTTGTAAGCTGAAAACAGGAAGTCAAAAGTGTACTGAATACACTTAAGATAGCACCCATCCTAGCTGACCAACATAGTACAGTGCACAGTTTCTCATGACTACAGGGCCAATGGGGGCTGTGGCTGGGACCACTGTCTAAAATCACCACAGAACATTGTACCACAAATCACTAGCCTGGAACAAAGTCTAGATTCCAATTTTGAATTGTGGTTTCTACTAGATAAAAATTCCTTTCACACCATCCTAAAGTGAAAACATCATTAAGTTGTACCATCCTAAGTTGAGGACCATATGTACTCAGCTTTCTTTGCAACAGATAGTCAAGCATCTAATGTTTGGTCCCAGTTGAAGGTGTGGTTTAATGCACCCAAGTTTTGGTTTCTGCTTCTTTCTTCCCCTTTTCCCACAGCAGCCCTGTGCTATCACATTATTTTCTCCTTCCAAAAGGAAGAAAGGACTGTAATAAAGTAAATTAAGGAGATCTGAAACCGTTACTGGTGACATCATTTTAGATACCAAGGAATAGAGACAGTGTTCTTCCTAAATCCACAATACACAGACAATTACACACTTGTTCTAAAAATGGTCTCCCTTGTCTTTGAAAGTGTTTTTAAAAAAACAATCTGTTGGGCTGGAGATTTAGCTCAGTGATTCCGGTGCCTGCCTTGCAAGCTCAAGGTCCTGAGTTTGATCCCTGGTAACCACATACAGTGCTGGGCATGGTGACTCACTCCCACCAGCAATCAATACCACATACCACAGTGCCGGGCTTGGTGGCTCATGCCTGTTCATCCCAGCATTCAGGAGGCAGAGACAGGAGGATTGCTGAGTTCGAGGCTTGCCTGGGCTACATAGTGAGCTCAGGGCCAGCCTGAACTACAAAACGAGACCCTGTCTCAAAAAAACAAAAACAACAACAACAACAAAACCAATCTGTTGATGTGCAGTTACGTGATGAAATGGAGATGAGAAAGACTGACCTGGTCCAAGTCCACCTCTTGTGGCTGTGCAGCATGGATAAGGGAAGACTCAAGGGTCAAGGGCACAGGTTCTCGCATCCTGCTGGTACTAAACACTGAGCTCAGATCTGGTCCTGAGGGATGGTTGTAAGGCAGGAACACCCAGCATCAGGACAGGAGGGAGGGGCACTTCTGCCACTGCAGAATTACTGCATCTTATAGTCAAGCCTCAATGGATTGTAATGGGGGAAAAAAGATGGAAAAAATAGGAGCACATAGGCAGTTAAGTACAAATACCACAGACGGGAAAATTTTAAAGGAGATTTAACATTATGTGTAAAAGTTTTCCTGAAATGGACCAGAGATTTAGTTCAGTGGTTCTGGTGCCTGCCTAGCAAGGTCCTGAGTTTGATTCCAAGTAATCACATACAACAATACCAGGCCTGGTGACACGCCCACCAGTAATCAGCACCACATACTACAATGCCAGGCATGGTGGCTCACACCTGTAAACCCAGCATTTGGGAGGCAGAGGCAGGAGGGTTACTGTGATTTTGAGCCTTGGTGGGACTACATAGTGAGCTCAGGGCCAGTTTGAACTACAAAGTGAGACCCTGTCTCAAAAACAAAAATTTTCCTGAAAGATATTTATTTTTACATTTTAATTTTTATTATTATATGTGTATAGTACATAATGATTACATTCTTCATGGAAATTTGGAACATGTATATTACAAATCTTAATTCTTTTTACTTTCCCTCTCCCCCTGAAAGATTTTTAAAATAACTTGTGTATGTATATATTTTTAACATTTAAAAATAAAAACATGTACATGAGAGAAATAGTGGCTCATAATTCCGCTACCCTACAAAAAAGTTTCTGTGCATATGTAAATTTAATATTGTTGAAATAAATTAGTATTTCATTACATAGTTCATTGTATGTTTCATTTATGTTATATTAAAAGTTTTCAAGGGGGCCGGAGGTTTACCTCAGTGGTTCTGGCGCCTGCCTCGCAAGCGCAAGGTCCTGAGTTTGATCCATGGTAACCACCTATTACAGTGCCGGGCATGGTGGCTCACACCTGTCATCCCAGCACTTGGGAGGCAGAAACAGGAGGATTGCTGAGTTCGAGATTTGCGTGGGCTACATAGTGAGCTCAGGGACAGCCTGAACTACAAAGCGAAACCCTGCCTCAAAAAAAAAAGTTTTCAAAATACTTGAACGGCTATTCTATGCCATAGTATTCTGGTATTATAAAACAAGCAAATATAGAAGAATGCAAATAAAATTTTCAAGGAAGAATATCAAAAAATTATTATCTTTTCTTTTCTTTTTTGTTTTGATGCATAGTCTCTCTTTGTAGGTCAGGCTGCCTTTGAATTCACTAAGTAGCCCAGGCTAACCTTGAACTCATGGTGATTCTCCTGCCTCAGCCTCACATGTGCTGAGATTACAGGATGTGCCACCATAGTTGGCTAAAAAGTATTTTTGAAATACCAAGGTTGAGGGCATATACACAGGAAAAAATAAGTGATCCGGTATTTCTCACCCTGATGCTCTCTTCAGCCGGGCCTGCTTTAAGCTAGTGTTCACTTCTCGAGGTTTTTTTCCTGTTTGACTCGGCGTCTGATACTGTTGATAGACCCAAGAATCATCTTTTACTAATAGGAGTAAAAAACACTTCAGTGTCTGCGAGTCAGTTGGGTTGTGCATGATAAATACTGAAGTTTTCAGTGCTGCCCTCCCAGCTGGCCCAGTCTTGGTGATGTGGATTCAAGCCAAAGCCCTCCAAGAGCATTTTCTAGCTTTCTTTGCCAGACTTGAACCACTGGGCCAGAGCTCCTCCTGCTGCTATAACCAGTAACGCATCTCTTCTGTGTCCAGTATCAGCTTGTAACAGCATACACCCATTGATCCAAGCTCTAGGACTTGCTTGGAAGAGACCCTTCATGGAAGTAATTGTGGTACAGTTAGCTCTGATGTCTGTTATATCCTGTCAAAGCCCTCCAGCTTAAATGGAAATGTCCCTTTGTCAGGTGGAACTTTCCAGAGAGACAGTAGCCAGACCAGAGGACTAGGGAGACCAACTCACAAGTACAAGCAAAACGGAGGCTTCTGGAAAGTGGCAGATGTTACTATTGGGAGATTTGTGGTGAAGGGATATATTTATTGTTTGTTTTCTGTTTAGTCTGAGGATTCCCAGGGCTCTTTAAATTCCAGCATATTTCCCAGGGATGAAAGCTGAAAGGATTTTTACTTTCTCAGTAAATTCTCCATGTAAAGATGTTAAGTGGGTAGTTTGGGTCCCCCAAAGCCCTCTGCTCCCGCCCTCTGCAGCAGGCTCCAGGCTCTGTGAGGTGTTTTTCAACCCCTGCCTCTCCGCACTAAGTCCCTGCCTGTGCTTTACCTTCCTTAGCCCTGACTGATGCTTGTTGTCCGCTCTTATCCGGCTGCTTTTGGAGGCTGTGAAAGTGGAATCATAGGTGAACAATCAACGAACTCTCCCACCCAGTACTCGAAATTGGACTCAGGGCCTTGGCCCTGAACTATGGCCCAGCCTTACTGTATTTTGAGACAGGGTCTGGCTAAATCACCCAGTTTCCCAAGCCATGTTCAAACTTGAGATCTTTCCTGAACCTCCCAGAGTGCTGGGATTCAGGCATGTGCTGCCATGCCTGCCTGAGAACATAACTTCTTCAGCCAAACCACCAGTGAGCACAGTTATTATTAACTACTGATACCTGGTGGTTACAGATCTGCTTTGTGCTCACAGGGCTTCTTTTTATCTGAAAGTTCCTTGCGCTTGGACTGCCCATTAAACCCTAGTGGAGCCATTTGAACTGTGCCTGGTGAAATGGAAAACTCATTAGTGGAGTTTGGTGTTTCTTTATTAACATTCTTTTCCACTGTGTAATTTTCTAAATTGTACTAACTATTTATAATATGAAACTCACCATTTTAACCCTGTTCGCATGCATACCTCCATGGGATCAGCCCTGTTTACAATGAGGTAACACCACCATCCTCATCCATCTCCAGACCTTTTCATCTTTGTGAACTGAAACTCTGACCCGTGAAACATGAAATGTGGGGCCTCCATGCCTCCTCTCACAGCCCCTGTGACTGGGGTGGTCTAGTTTCTGTCTTTGACTATGCTTTGGACTTCATAAGTGCAGAATCACACAGTATCTGTTCCCTTTTTATATTCCTCTGGAGAAGACATAAGTGTGTCTTCTTATGAACCCTGTCCAAGCAGGCCACCTAGTTGGGCAGAACTGAGGGCACAAGGAGGTGGTGCTGGAGGTCTGCAGAGTATCCCAGGACTGAACCTGTGGCAACTCCCCAGGAACCATTGGTTTCTGAAGCTTCCAGCAGTGCTGGGGCTGCAGCCAGGTGGTTCCTGTCTAGACACCGTGGCTGAGTCTGTGTCATTTCATTCAAACTCCTTGGTCCAGATGTCTGTGTGTCACCAAAATTTGGTGAGGTTTTTGCACTCTGGTGTTCAGGGAAACAGCATTGGTGATGGAACCCAGGGTCCCCCATGTGTTAGGCAAGCGCTGTAGTGCTGATCTGCACCCCTTGCCACCTAGCAGTTTTTAAAGCATCATGTGTGTCTACACATCCTGTTTTTAAAGCATCATGTGTGCCATACCATCCTGTACGTAGGTCTCGTCTGATCTTAGAAGCAAAGCATCGCATGTACCTAGTGAACACTCTGATTGTTTAAATACGGTCTCCCCCAGTGCAGCCCCAGCCTCTCCAGATGGGGAGCCGAGGTGACCCCTCTCTTCCCTGTAATTCCAGAAACATTAACCTGCACGTAGTCTATGGATGTGTCTGTGTGCCGGTCTCCACTGTGCTGTGTTGGGCTAATGGAGTGATATTCATACCGTAATGAAACCTTGGTTCACTCTTTTCTTTGTGTGCCTATGGAAGTTCTGTTTTCAGCTGACTCTTGCATGCTACTAAATTACTTCTTGCTTCTTGAGTAGTTTTTTGATTGCCCAAAGAGTTTTCTTCCTGGTTTGGCTCATTTTCTAAGAATCAATCACTCATTCTTCCATAATTCTGAATGGAAACACTGTGCATCTCCAACTTTCACCATGATTGATTTTTTTCTTCTGGGAGGTGCCCATCCTGGCTCCCTCACTCCTCTCCCTAACTAAACGTGTTGCCCTCCAGATCTGGGTCCACTTGTATCACCTTTGTTGTAATTTTTGGGGATCCCTGCCCCTCCTCTGCTCCAGCTCCTGTTCCAGTGCCATCTCTTTCTTGGACCCCAGATCCTCCCATTCTTGGCTCTGCCTCCCTTACTTCCTGGGACATTCATGTCTGAAAAGTTTCTTCCCCCCACCATGACTTTGGCATGGTTTGCCTGGAGACAGATTCAGAAACGAACATAGTTTCCCGTTGTAAGTGTGAGGTTGTTCATATATTTCCTCTGAGTTCCCAGAGTTGCTCTTGAGAAGTACTTATGGGCACTGCTCATCATCGGTGACCTGTGTTTCCCTCCACAAGCATCTATGTGGTGTTTATGTTAGAGTTGTGAGTTCCCTGACAATGCTTCATGATGGGTCTTTCCTCTCCCACATTTCAGTCTACCCAGATCCTGTTAGAAAAGACCCACTTCAGTGGTTCTAGGGTATATTTTTTAGTTATCCTTTTCTCCCCCTTTCTGTGCATTTCTGGAACTTCTTAGTCACCTACATTTGCTATTTTGAGCTCAGACCCTTTTTAGTTGACCCTCCCTGGAGACTGAGCCTCCTGACTCAGTGGGAAGGAGAAGAAGGGGACAACCAGTCCTCTCTGTAGTCACCCCACATCCAGTCCCTGCAGTGAGTGGGAGCTTTGACATGGAGGTCTAGGAAGCAAAAGCAGAATTATTTATGGAAAGTCTTCATAATGACACGAAGGAAATGGGTCTGGGCCTGCTAGTAACACCAGCACCCAGCGTCCCACAGACTGCTCACCTCTGAAGGTGTGTCATGAGTGGCGATGTTTGCATCATGTTCCTTTTGTGTTCTGCCTGCTCTTTTCCTACCATGGGCTAGATTTTCCTCGCTGCTTGGTTTAAACTACTCCTTAAGGTAAGCATGACTGCACTCCATTGTGCAGTCTATTTTCTACTGTGCAAGCACACGACAAACTGTTACTAGTGCCTGGTTGTTTCTCAGGTGTTTGTGAGCTCTGCACAGGTGTGCCAGGTACCCCTTCCTGCAGGTGTGCCCTGCATCCCTCTCTGGCCTTCACTTTTTTTCTGGACCCTTTCTCACTGAGGCATGCTACAAAGCTTCTGCTCCTAGGGATCCCAGGCCTTGAGCCAAAGCCCTTTGCCAAGGGCACAGCTGTCCCATTACCCAGTTTCTGCCATCAAATCCTGGATCTCACCTGGAGAAAGGACAGTACTCGGGTGCATTAGGGAAGCAAGCCCCTAGGAAGGAAAGTGGAGCTCACCACATTTTTGTCTCCTTGTCTTTTCTCCTGGGCCACAGTTTGCTTTGTTTTATGAATGGAGCCTTTGAAGCCAAGAGAGCATTTGCCCTTGAAGATCATCTGAGAGTATTTCAAAACCTTCCTCGTTCCTTCTTCCCGTCCAACCCCTGCCCCAGCACACCTTTTACATATGTTGTGTAATGCAGGGTGCCCTATAAAAGATACTGTGTTTCTTAGCCGAGGTAAGATAAAGAAGACAGAGGGAATCCAGAAGGAGGGTTCAGCATCTGAGTGCTGGACCAGGGCCATGGCCGTCACAGGACAGAGAAAGAGGCAGCCATGTACTTGCACTTGGTGCGAGTGACATGTGACAGGAGCAAATGTGGGGTGCTGTCAGTGCCTGACCTTCCATGATGGTGGCTGAAGCACCAGAAACCTCCATGCAGGACAAGGGGTAGCAGCCCTCCAGTGTCATGGCAGTTGCAGTCCTGGGAAACTCATTGAATATTAAAACATGCAAAATAGTTTGTGTGTGTGCAAAGTGGAATTAGGTTCTAGTCTACAGCAGGCTGTTTAGGATATGGGACAGTGGCCACTGGTCTCTGAGACCTTAGTCATTGTGACCACCACCAACAGCTCCACAAATTTCCAAATGCCTTAAAGTGGTAGCACTTCCCTTTTGTAACATCTACCCTAGAATTCAAGGTAGGTAATGAACAACATATGTGTTAATTGGGGTTCATCGGAAAATGGAACCAGCAGGTGTGTGTGTGTGTGTGTGTGTGTGTGTGTGTGTGTGTGTGTGTGTGTGTGAGAGGGAAGTGTTCTTGGCATTCTTTATTTTCATGCTTTGGTAGGGACTGGCAAATCTGAAATCAGGGTGTGTGTCAGAGCTGATGTTGTTTGTGTCTAGTCCTGAGGCTGTTGGAACGTAGAATTTCTACTTCCTCAGAAGATGTTAGACTCTTGTGAGGCCTTGCACTGAGTGGAGAAGGCCCACATTCACACTGTGAATGATAACCTTCTTTACTCTTAAGGCTGCTGATACAAATGGCAGTGACATCTGAAAAATACCTTGGAAGCAACATTGAGACTGGTGTTTGACCAAACAACCATGTACCATGGTTTGCATTAGTTGGCACATAATGTTAACTATACAGCACATGAGCACAAAGTGGGAAGAATTTTCTGTTCTTATATTAGAGACTCAAAGTATAGTCATTGTAAATATCTTTCTGTGTTTTTCTTTGAAGCATAACCAGTGTGCAGCGCTCAGACAATGGATCGTATATCTGTAAGATGAAGGTAAACAATATTGAGATTGTGTCGGACCCCATCAACATCGAGGTACAAGGTAATTACAGCAGCCAGAGTATCCTGTTGCCGTAGAGCTGTTTTAGAGCCTATATTCAGTGTTTTGTGCATAAGACTCTAGAACTTAAACTTTTTTTTTTTTTTTGCTTTTTGGAGACAGGGTCTTGCTTTGTAGTTCAGGCTGGCCCTGAGCTCACTATGGTGCCCAGGCAAGCCGCCGCAAACTCAGCAGTCCTCCTGTCTCTGCCTCCCAAGTGCTGGGATTACAGGCGTGAGCCACCGCGCCCAGCATTATATGTGGAAACCGGGGATCGAACTCAGGTCCTTACGCTTGCGAGGCAGGCGCCGGAACCACTGAGCTAACCCTCCGGCCCTAGAACTTATACTTTTTATAGCTGTTCATACAAACCTTAGAAATCTATTAGCATGGAAATTTTATAATGCAGTTCTTCTTTTCAACTTCAGATAATAATAAAATCAAGCCCTGTACTTGTATGAGAGGTAAGATTAATAAAAGAGGTTATGGGCCGGAGGGTTAGCTCAGTGGTTCCGGCGCCTGCCTCGCAAGCGCAAGGTCCTGAGTTCGATCCCCGGAAACCACATACAATGCTGGGCATGGAGACTCACGCCCACCAACAATCAACACCGCATACCACAATGCCGGGCGTGGTGGCTCACGCCTGTAATCCCAGCATTCGGGAGGCAGAGACAGGAGGATTGCTGAGTTCGCGGCAGCTTGCCTGGGCACCATAGTGAGCTCAGGGCCAGCCTGAACTACAAAAGCAAGACCCTATCTCAAAAAAATAAAATAAAATAAAATAAAATAAAATAAAATAAAATAAAATAAAATAAAATAAAATAAAATAAAATAAAATAAAATAAAATAAAAGAGGTTATGGACTTCCTTGAGGACTTTTAAATAATTTTCTTGTTTTGTTTTGTTTTGAGACAGGGTCTCGCTTCATAGTTCAGGCTGGCTCTCAGCTCACTATGTAGCCCAGGCAAGCCTCGAACTCAGCAATCCTCCTGTCTCTGCCTCCCGAGTGCTGGGATGACAGGTGTGAGCCACCACACCTGGCACTGTGGTATGCGGTATTGATTGCTGGTGGGCGTGAGTCTCCACGCCCAGCATTGTATGTGGTTACTGGGGACCGAACTCAGGACCTTGCGCTTGTGAGGCAGGCGCTAGAACCTCTGAGCTAACCCTCCGGCCCTGTTTTGTTTTGTTTTGAGACAGAGTCTCCCTTTGTAGTTCAGGCTGGCCCTGAGCTCACTGTTGTAGCCCAGGCAAATCTTGAACTCAGCAATCCTCTTTCCTCTGCCTTCTGAGTGCTGGGATTACAGGAGTGAGGTACCATGCCTAGCATATGGGGTGTGGTACTGATTGCTGGTGGGCGTGAGTCACCACACCCAATATCATATCATTGTTAAATAATGTTTTTAACTAATAAACTAAAGGTTTTTTTAGGAGACTAAACATATTATATTTTCCAGTTTTTGATAACGGCACCACTACCACACACCTGGTCCAGTGGCGTTTGGTATTACTCAGCGTCCTTTTCCATCTTGCATATGTGGTAATAGAACACAGGAGGTTGAGTCGTTTCCTGGACCACAGTTGAGGATGTAGCTCAGTGCAGCAGAGCATGTGCTTTGCATGTGTGAGACCCGGGGTTTAGTCCTCAGCAAGCATACACAAAATTCATACCTGAGGGGCTGGGGATTTAGCTCAAGTGGTACCGCACCTACCTTGGAAGCACAAGGGCCCGAGTTCAATCCCCAGTACCGCAAAAGAAATTTAAAAATAAAAAAAAAATTCATACCTGAATGTAGGGTTGAACATTTTTCAAAGTACATTCCCATGAAAACAGAATAGGGGCAGTTCTACAGTGGATCCTAAAATCTACTGCAGTCTCAAAATCAGGGTTATAAGGAAGATAGGCAGTGAGTGAACCCCAGGGCCTCACACATACAAAGCACATGCTCTGCCACACTGAGCTACATCCTCAGCCCCAAGTGTAGGGATTTAAAAATCCATATTTACTCATCTGAAAGATACACATAGGCGCGCGCATGCACGCACACACACAGACACACACATACACACACAAATTATCTACAAAACTGAGGCAGATCAAATGTACTGCTTTATTTTTAGTCTATATTTGTTTTGGTGAGCAGTGCTGGAAACCTGCCAGCCTGTGCCATGTGTTGAGCAACATCTGAGTGAAGAGCTGTGTGTGTAGTCTGGCAGTTGTAGCTCAGTAGCAGAGCACTAGCCTAGACTGGGCACTGGCCTGGGTTGGATCCCCAGCACTGGAGGGAGGAGAGCGAGGGAGGGGAGGAGGAGAGAGCGACTATCTGTGGATGCTTTAGGGTCCTGGAAAAGCCAGCTCTGAATCAACATTTACAGCCTCCACAAAGGTGGAAGGTGTCCTGGAGAGTTGACCAGAGGTAGCAGGTAGGAATGAGCCTCTTGATGGTCAGAGGATGCCACTGGCTATTTCAGACCTGATTTGGTGTGTAAAGAAATCTGTCAGCCACTGGCTAGTTGCTTTCCACACCCCCAGGGCTCTGCCTCTGATTTAGGTTCTGAACCGATGCCTTCTGATTCTCCCTGCAGGACTTCCCTACTTCACCAGGCAGCCTGAGAGCCTCAACGTCACCAGAAACACAGCCTTCAACCTCACCTGCCATGCTGTGGGTCCTCCTGAGCCTGTCAGCATTTTCTGGGTTCAAAACAGCAGCCGCATTAATGAACAGCCTGAAAAGTCTCCCTCTGTTCTAACTGTTCCTGGTAAGTCCAGGCAATGGAATTGTTGATTCACTGATTTCTTTTTCCAGGCAGTAGATGGGCTAAGAAGTTAGGTGAGCACTGGCACCATTACCAGCAGGCAGATGAAGATGCATCTGGGTAGCTGAGCTGGGACCAGGCAGATGGGGCAGGTAGAGTAAGCAGCAGGTGTGAGACTTCCCGTGCCAGGAATAGGGTTAAGTGGGCTGTACAGTCAACTCTTGGAGCCCAGGAAGCCCTGCTCACCTTGCCCTGTGGTAGCACCTATCCCCTTTCATCCTAGAGGGTCTTGGATTTAGCAAGCCACAAAGGTGAGGACCTCAGTTGGGTGGGACCGGAAGAAAGTGGCTTGGTCATGGATGCTGTGGCAGGAAATCTGTGAGTCATTGTGGGGTTGGGGCTGAGCTGACATTCCATGGTCATCTTGATTTCCATCCAAATGCCAGTGCCTTGGCTTTGTTCCCACAGTCATGACAAAGCTCTCAACAACAGTGCTGCAGATGGGTGTTTCTGATGTTGCTCAAGCTGGTGGGCTCCTTGGTGCTCTTCCCTTGCCTCTTCCAGCAGCATCTGGCTGGCAAGGTGCCAGGCTCCCTCCCTCCTTCCTTCATGGCTCACAAAAAGGGAGTCTGCCATGTGCCTGCAGCTGGCCTGGGGCTGAGAACATAGCAAGGGATCTTCAGAAACACCAACTGGGCTGTCTTCTTCTTCTTCATTGTGCTTCCCTGGCCAGTGGAAGTCCTGATGCCCTGTGCCTTGGTGCTTCTGTTCACCTGGCTCTGTGTGACGATGAGCTGCAGGCTCTGTCCAGTGCCTCTTTTGTCTTCACTTGCAGAGTACACAGGCATTTTAAACTGCAACTCTCGATTTCCCCTACCTTGTTCCGCCCCAGGATTCCCCTTCTTAGTAAGTAACATCACCGTTTGCCCATCCTTCCATTTCTTCATTTTTCATCTTGACTGAATCAGCAGTTCTGTGAGTTCTGCTTCTAGAGTCCGACTAAACTCCGCCTTTCTCTAGCTTGCTGGGGACACTGTGTTCCATGTCACCACCCCGACTTCCTAACTGGCTTCTCTGCTCAACCCAGATCACCTCATCCAGCTGCTGAAAACCCTTTGGTGGTAGCTTCCCATTATTTTAGTCACCCCCAGTTGTCCCTGCCTAGCCATGGGCCCTCTGTGCTCTGGCTCCTGCCTGGCTCTCCAACTCAACTCCAGCCCCCTCTAATCTTCATATGCAGTAAGTGCTAGTCACACTGACTTGCTGTGATTTCTTCAGACACACCGCATTCCTGCCTTGGGACCTCTGCACTGCTTCTTCATGTGCCCCTACTAAACTCAAGTACCGCTTCTTGAGAGACAGCCTCCCTGCCTAGTCCTAGCATCTCTTGTCCTGCCCACACCTGTGTTGGCTCCTGAGGACACATTCCTGTGCTCTCGTTTCTGTACTTGTTGTGCTGTCTGGTCACCCTGCTATCTTCTTCAGCTGTCTTCTGAAAGAGCATATCCTCAGAGAGGACAAAGACGTATGATTGCTCTGGTGTTTGTCACTGAGGTAAAACTGATGTACAGTTAAATGCATAGGACATAAATATACAGCTTGGTGAATGTAGATGACTAAGTACCTACATATCCACTACATCAAGATACAGAACATTGAAGCCCCTTGGCACACGCCTATGATCCCAGCTACCTGGGTTACATAGTAAGACCAATCTCAAAAGTATAAAAGATAAGATGTAGCTTAGCACCAGAGTGCTTGCTTGGTCTGTGTGAGCCTGGATTCCATCCACAGCTCTGGGGAAAAAAGAGAGAACATAGCAAGGGATCCATTTTTGTTCTTCTAGAACTTATCTTCTCTTGCACGTTTACTTAGAATTAGGAATGTGTTTTTGCAATGAGATCTGCAAATTCTTTTAATGCCCAAGGTTATAATTTGTCTCAGCTGGGGAGTCCAGATTTATTTCTAAATGGCCACTTGTGCCCTTACAACTACTACCTACTTTGAATTTCAAGTTCTTCACAGTTTACATTTTCATTTCTTGAATTTGCAGGTTTTTTCTATTTAGACAAGAAGTTATGAAATAGGAATTGAGCAGTTTACAGCCTAAGAGGATGCTTTAAAAAAAAAAAAACTTTTTGTAGGCCGGGAATGTAGCTCAGTGGCACCACACTTGCTTGGCGAATGTAAGGTCCTAGGATCAATCACCAGTACCAAACATTCTTTCTTTGTGGTGGTGTTGCAGAGAGCTACATGTGATAAGCTGGTGCACAGCTACACAAACACATAAGCCAGTGCATATGTAACTGAAATCCGAGCAAGCCCAGCTGAGGTGCCACTGTCAACTTCCTGGTTTTAATGGTGTGTTGGGGGTATGCAAGACCTTAACATTGGGAGTATAGTCATGAGAGAACAGATGCTTTCACATTCTTGCGATTTTCTCCCCAGTTAGAGTGGTGCACATATAGGTAAATGTCAACCTACATGTCTGCTATAAAATGTTCATACTGCAGTGACAGGCCATGCAAGTGTGACCATCATTCCCTGCCAGAAGGAAATGAGCACTGACCTTTCTTCATTCCCCTCCAGGCCCTGTCTGGTCTGTTAAGCAGGTACACATACATACCCCACACACACACACACGCGCACACACACACACACACAGAGGAGGTTACAACATAAAGATCTTTCCATGTGGGCACCTATGGGCCTGCGTCTGTTTATATATTTATCTATTTGTCTGTCTATTTGTTGGTACTGGAGATTGAACCCAGGGTCTTCACTCTGAATTACATCTTGAGCCCTTTTTATTTTGAGATAGTGCCTTGTTAAATCTATAAAGTTGTCCATGCTGGACTTGAACTTGCAGTTTTTCTGCCTCAGCCTCCCAGAGTACTGGAAATACAGGCATGTGCCACCACACCTAGCATGGACCATCATTTATTTAACCGTTCACCTGTTGATAAACATTTAGATTATTTCCAGTTATTTTCTGTTATAAATAATGTTTGCACACATATTTTTGTACTCATCTGGTTTATTTTTTATGATCAAAGGAGTTCTTAGTCACAGATAAGAATTATATATATACTTATCTGGTACAACATGATGTTTTGAAATATATACACATTATTGAATAACTAACTAGGCCTAATTCACATATGTATTACCTTATGTTTTTATCATTTTCTTGTCATAAGAGGTCCTATTTACAGTGGTACTTTGGTTAAAACCAGAATTATGATACAAATTCTGTAACCAGAATCATGGAAAGAGTTAAGTTTGTGAACCGAGATACCACTATATAGAAAAAAAATTTCTAAAAGGGGAGTTAAAGGAAAAAGTGGTGTATTTAAAATTTTAACATACTTTATTATCCATATAAAAAGACCTTGCTAGTTTGCACCAGTTATTAGTCTTCCTACTACTTATTATATGGCCCAGGCTGGCCTTAAGCTCATGTTGATC
>PVIC010004105.1:21841-64806 GCA_004025085.1 Thryonomys swinderianus
AAAAAAAAAAAAAAAAAAAAAAAGAAATCAGTAGTTCCCCCTTATCTAAGGTTTTGTGTTCTGTAGTTTCTGTTATCTGTGGTCCATCAAAATTGAAAAATACTAAATGTATTTTATAATAGTGCATGGTGAGAGGTATAAGTCTAGTTTTAGTCTTCTGCATGCAGAAAACCAGTTTTTTTCTAGCAGCATTTATTAAAGAGAATTATTTGTCCTCCAGTGAAAGTGTTCGGCCTCTTTGTCAAAGATAAGGTAGCTGAGTGTGTTTGAGGTTCTTTCTACATCTTCTAGTCTGTTCCACTGATCTTCAGGTCTTCTTTTGTCAGTGCTGTACTGTTAAGATCTAAATATTAAAACAGAAACATTGAATCTGCTGGAAGAATAGGTAGAAGGCTTAAGGATATAGGAATAGGCAAGGACTTCATGAACATAACCCAGATCTCATAGGAAATGATGCAAAGAATCAACAACTGGGACTCATCTTAATAAAAAGTTTTTTCACAGCAAAATAAACCACCAGCAGAATGAAAAGACAACATAGAGTGAGAAAAAACTTTAGCCAGTGGTTCTTCAGACAAAAGACTAATATCTAGGACATATAAGAATTGGGAAAAAATCAGCCCACCCAAATTTAAAAACCCAAATCAAAAATGGACACCTGAGATGAGTATACATTTCTCAGATGAAGAGGGAGAAACGAAACAGCAAATAAATACATGAAAAATGCTCAACATCACTGGTTATTGAGAGATGCAAATTAAAACAATGCTCAGATTCCTCCTCACTCCAGAAAGAATGGGTGCTATCAAGAAATCAACCAGTAACAAATGCGAGAGGGGCTGTGGGGAGAAAGGAACTCTTCTCCGGTGTTGGAGGGAGTGTAGACTGGTGCTACCACTGTGGAGATGAGTATGGAGAGTCCTCAAAAAACTAGGAGTAGAGGTTCCACTTGCCCCAGCTATTCTCTTGCTAGGTATCTTCCCAAAAGAATTAACAGCTTCATACCACAGTGATATATGCACACCCAGGTCTATAGTAGCACAGTTTGTAATAATTAAATCTTAGAAACAACCTGGATGCCCATCAGTTGATGAATGGATAGATACATAGTGCATCTAGCATGTTTATCCTCTAAAAATTTTTGTTATGAAAAATTATTTTTTCACAGAACGGCTTTTTTATTTTCATTACTAATATCTCTTTATAGTACATTAAAATAACAAAAATTTTAAAAGCACTAAATGTAAAATTGTAGAAACAGGAGAGACCATGTTCATATAACTTCTTGTATGGCCTATGTTATAATCATTCTGTTATTAGTTATTGTTCATCTCTCACTATACTGAATTTACAAATTAAAACTATCATGTCATATGACTTTATTTTATCACAACTCAAGTGCATGTGTGCACATGTCTGTAAAAAAACCAGTGCATGTGGGATTTGGTGCTAAGTAGGTTTCTGGCATCTACTGGTGATCCAGACACCTGTCACCCACAGATAGGGAGGCTGACTCCTTCCTCTGACGTATTCCTGTTTCTGTCACACCAGCGGATTCCCAGGTGCAGGAACTGAAGCTTCTCTGGGGCACATCCTCAGGGTCGAACTCAGAGCCTGGTGCGTGGAAGTGTAGAAATGCCCAGCAGAGGAGCCGCAGCTGCAGGTGTTTAAGAGAAGATTCTTCCAAAAGAGCATGGAGCTGATGAGTTCCCGTCATCAAGGACCACCAAGTACCAGAAAGAAATAACAATAGCAGTTCTCACTGACACCTCACAGGCACCATATTGGCTTCACCAGCTTGTCTAGAATTTCCAGGATAGAGCCAAACATGTCTGTAAGTGAGGAACTCACTGAAACTGCTGTGTTGGCACTCTCCACCTAGTTTCCAGATGAAAGTATGGCTTGCTGCATGGCCTGAGCAATTATTCTTGGTGGTGAAGGCTTTGCATGGCGAGCTTTGAATTTCTCAGCAATGTTTTTCTTTTCCTTCTTATTTTGAGAGTGGAGGATTTCTTCTTATTTTTGTTTTATTTTATTGTTTATTTTTGCTGGGTCTTTGAACCCAAGACTTCATACATGCTAAGCATATATTCTAAAATTGAGTCATATCCTCAGCCTACCTTTTATTTTTTTCTAGGATTCAAAATAATGATATTAAATAAAGTTTCAAAAGTATATTTCAATCATTTTTTTTTCTGGTACTAGGAACTGGACTCAGGGCTTTCTCACTGATCTACATATATCCCAACCCCTTTTTGTTTTTCACTTTTGAGACAAGGTCTTGCTAAGTTACCCAGGCTGGGCTTGAACTTGCAATCTTCCTGGCTCAGCTTCCTAGAGTGCTGAGATTACTCATGCCACCATGCCTAACTCAATCAGTTCAAGTTTATGACTTTATCGCAACTCAAAATCCCCTCAAAATGCAGCTTCCCACCTGTTGCTTTGGTGCTTTCTTATAAAGGAGGAGGAAGGGTACACTGGGCACCTCTGCTCAGCCATCATAGCATCCATAGTCTTTTTTTTTTTTTGAGACAGGATCTCACTTTGTAGTTCAGACTGGCCCTGAGCTCATTGTGAAGCCCAGGGTAGCCTCATACTCACAGCAATCCTCCTGCCTCTGCCTCCCAAACACTGGGATTACAGGCATGAGCCACCACACCTGACATTGTGATATGTAGTACTGATTGCTCAGTTTACAGGCATGAGCCACCATGCTCAGCATTGTAACTCAAAACCTTGTGCTTGCAAGGCAGACACTGGAACCAATGAGCTAAATCTCCAGCCCAGCACCCATAGTCTTTATTAAATACCTATTTGATAGCAGTGGTGCAGAACCAGTGCTCCACAGTGAAGCAAAGGCCCGCTGATGTAATCACACATCCAACCCAGACACCTGAAACTTCCGATTTTTCTCTTCATCTCCATCCAACATCAGTTGCTCAGAGCCAGGCCTTGTTCCCCAGTGTCAGTCTGCACATTTCCCCCTCTGCCCTTCTACTCCACAGCCTCATTCAGACTTTCCTGGGTCATTGCCAAGGTGGGGGCTATCACACCCTGACCATGATGTCCTCATGTTCACCTTCCCTACATCATGAGTCATTTTCCACTTCATCCATCCCACAGGACTCCAGTACGCAGGTTTAAATCTACCACTGGGGCTCCTGCCTTGTGAGCAAACGCACCTACACGCGAACCCTAAGGGGACCCTCGCTGCACTGCGCCTTCCTGCCAGCCATGCACATGGCCCTTCTGCCCAGGCTGCTGTCCTGTCATCTGTCTGATGAATCCCTGCCCAGCTTCTGACGCTCGGCATCCAGATCTCCCTGAAAGCCTTCCTCTCCCCTGTGTACCTGCCCCTCACATCACATAACAACCCTGTACCTCTTGGGCCTCCAGATAGTTATTCACTGAAGGGGTTATTGTGTATGAATGGTCAGTGCTACCTGGTCACCGAGCACAGTGCCTGGCACCTGAGAACTATGTGATGAACAAATGGACCAAGGAACAAGCAAATGCTTTGCTGAGAGTTTCTGAGTCTTAAATCCTTTCACTGGGGACAGAAGTACACGGTGATCATGAAGTAACATGTATTTGCAGCTATTTTTACTTCTAACCACCCCGTCCCTATGCCCACCCCACACTGTGGTATAGCACTGGGGCTGGAGCCCAAGGCATTGGAGGACTGGGCTCCTACAGCCCCAGCAATCTGCCCCTCTCCCACAGTACAGGGACCGAACCCAGGACCTGTTCACTGGGCCACATTCTCCAGCACCTTTTAAATTTTGATTCAGGGTTTCACTAAGTCACCCAGACTGGGTTCAAAATTGTGATCCTCCTGCCTTACCCTCTGTTAGTGCGAGAATTACAGACACGGCCCACTCCCGGCTACAGTCCCTTTTCTTATTTACATCAATAGCAAGTTCAGTGAAATTAATAGAGCAGGATTTATAAATCCAGTTTGCATACTCACAGGGCATAAATGAATCCAGGAAGAACGGGGCACAGGGCACAGGGTGCTGATCTGATCATAGGGCTCATGTGAGGCATGTGGGGACTTCTGTCAAGTCAGCTACTTGCTGTAACACTGTAGAAGAGCTACACAGGGGACCTAGTTAGGGCCAGGGGTAGCTCAGATTCTAGAGAGCTCACCTAGTATGCCTGAAGTTCAGGGTTCCATCCTTAATTAAACCCACTGTTGATTTTGCACACACTTTAATTTGATTCCTGACCTTTCCCCTGTTCTATTTGGGAGGCTGTTCTGTCGACAGCCCCTCACCTGCTGATGGTGCAGTGAGAGCTCAAGGGGGCTGCCATTCTACCTTGAAATTAACCTCAAAGTAGATTTTCCCAGCCTTTTACTGACAGAATGCCAAGTAGGGAAGTAGTTTAAAATAATCCTGCTGTTTGGACTACTTTGAGCAAGCATATTTTTGAACAAGAAGGTCATGTGCTTTCCCCCATGACACATATCTCCTCCTACCACCATGTGCTGTAAGAATTCCCTTTAAAAGCCAGGAACAGGGGCTGGAGATTTAGCTCAGTGGTTCTGGTGTCAGCCTTGCAAGCGCAAGGTCCCAAGTTCGATCCCTGGTAACCACACACACACACACACACACACACACACAATGTGGGGCATAGTGGCTCACATCTGTAATCCCAGCACTTGGGAGGCAGAGGCAGGAGGATTGCTGTGAGTTCAAGGCTACCCTGGGCTACATAGTGAGCTCAGGGCCAGCCTGAACTACAGAATGAGATCTTGTCTCAAAAGCGGGGGGGACTGGAGATTTAGCTCAGTTTTTCCAGCACCTGCCTAGCAAGCGCAAGGTCCTGAGTTCATTCCCCAGTAACTACATACAACAATGCTGGACATGGTTACTCACGCCCACCAGCAATCAGTATCACATACCACAGTGCCCAGTGTGGTGGCTCACGCCTGTAATCCCAGCACTCGGGAGGCAAAGGCAGGAGGATTGCTAAGTTCGAGGCTTGCCTGGGCTACGTAGTGAGCTCAGGGCCATCCTGAACTACAAAGTGAAACCCTGCCTCAAAAAAAAAAAAAAAAAGCTAGGAGCGAAAAGTATTGAAAAACATTATTCTAGTTGAGCAAAACCTATATTGAGGCTTACGTGGTGTCTGTCTCCACTGAGATCACATGGTCAAAATGACAAAATTATAATTGTAGAGAAAAGATCAGTTTTTCCCAGTAGCCAAATTTGAGGCTAGGATGTTTCTGCACAGGCTAGTATGATAGTGATGGAGCCATTCTGTAGCCACAATATACCTGTAACTGTGATTACAATTTCCTAAAACTGCCTCTTCCTCCTCCTTCCCCTTCCCCTTCCCCAAAATAAAACAGAAACTAGCAAGGTCTGTACTTCAGTGACTACTTGTGTAGCAACATCACTTTCTTGGTTTTGATCATTGTATGCACGACAATTACATAAGATCTTTATCATTGGCAAACGCTTGGGGGAAGGGTGCACAGGAACTGCGTGCTATTTTTGCAACTTCTTGTGGATCTAAAATTATATTGCACTAAAGAGGCTTTTTTTCCTTCTTTAAAAACACTTTAGGGGGCCAGAGATTTAGTTCAGTGGTTCCAGTGCCTGCCTAGGAAGCACAAGATCCTGAATTTGATCCCGGTAACTACATACAACAATGCTGGGTATGGTGACTCACGCCTGTAATCCCAGGATTTGGGAGGCAGAGGCAGGAGGACTGTTGAGTTCAAGGTTTACCTGGGCTACATAGTGAGCTCAGGGCCAGCCTGAAACTATAAAGCGAGACCCTGTCTCAATAAAAAAAGAAACACTTTAGGGACTAGGGTTATAACTCAGGGTTAGCACTCTTCCTTAGTAAACTAAGCCCCTGGGTAGATTATCAGCACTACATAACCAAAACAAAATGCCACACTCAGTTTTCTGGCCTTATAGAGCTCATATTCAAACATGGACCACCATGTCTGTTAGTAGAGCTGTGATGTCATCACAAGACATACAGTTTCTGGAAAATTCCACAAACTTTTGTTGTGGGTGTATCTAAATTCCTGGAAAGATGTCTGGTGTTTAATGTATACTTAGTAACTGTGGAGTGAAGGAGCGTAGGGCAGATAGAGGTCCAAGGTAATAAGCAACTTCATCTCTGAGGCATTTTCTTTTCTTTGTTGCCTCCCATGGTAAAAAAAGTAGATGCTGTAATAAAAAAATGAGGAAACAAAATTGTTAGTTAATTTTACAGGATTGCTTAATCCAGACTTCAAAGAACTGGCCCAATTGTGCTCTGAGAAGTTGCTTTGTCAGTGATTGAAATTGTCCTTCTTCCCTCAAGGGAACATCCTGTTACTGAATGTCCTTAACAGTATCTTTCAGATCAGCAGCACAGGCTATATCTTTTTTTCAAACCAAGCGGCTAAGGGGAAGGGTGTGAACAGGAGACTTTTACGGGGGACCCTGGGGAGAGATTGGCTCAGCAGTCTGGAGCCGCAGTGGCCCCAGGGCGTTCAGGATGGAGGGTCACCACTTTGTAGACTTGGGCCATAGATAATTTTCTCCCTGGAAAACAAGGGTTTGGGCTATAAAATATCAACATTTAAATGCCGGACGTGGTGGCTCATGCCTGTAATCCCAGCACTCAGGAGGCAGAGACAGGAGGATTGCTGAGTTCGCGGTGGCTTGCTTGGGCACCATAGTGAGCTCAGGGCCAGCCTGAACTACAACGCGAGACCCTGTCTCAAAAAGCAAAAAAAAAAAAAAAAAAAAAAAAAAATCAACATTTATTCCATTTGGAGGGTTTTTTTTTCATCCCATAAATCCCACTTCTACTTTCCTCTATTATTTCTATTCATTTGGTACATTTGTTACAATGGATATACCATTCCTGATAGGTTACTTTTAGCTGGTTTCCTCAGTTTTCGCTTTCTGTCCTCTTTGTGTCCCAGGATCCCCTTCAGGATTCCACACTCTACTTAGTCATCTTGGTATGGCATTTTCTTATTCTTTCCTTGTTTTCAATGACCTTGGCAGTTTTAGGGTTACGGGTCAGGTGTTGTGGAGGATTTCCCACACAGTTGAACCTGGTAATTTCCTCTCAATTAGTCTGGGGAAATGCCATTCTTCTCACCTCATAGCAAGGGTACATTCTACCAATACGACTAGCTCTGACCTCAGTCATCTGCTTGGGTTGTGTTTAGCCATTTCTTCCATCTAAATTTCTTTTTCTTTTCCTCGTTGTCCAATGAACTCTTTGGAAGGAGGTCATTTTGTCCAGCGCTCACTGACGTGGGGATTGGCCTCCACTTCTTAAGGAAGGAGCATCCTTGTAACCTTGAATTATTCTTTATAGGAGATGCTTCTGTTCTCTCCTATTTACTTAATCATTTACTTATCAGTGTAGATTCATGAGCATTTTATACTTTGTGTTAAAATTCAATGCTATAATACATTTTCTTGCTCAAATTTGTTCCAGCTTTTGGTCTTTCAGTTGATTCATATACCCTTGTGTGTGTGTGTGTATAATTATGTTAAATTGCACTCCAGGCTCATCCAATATCTGTTGTACTGATCTGAGAATCAGCCATTTCTCCAAGGAGCCTGGTTCCTTTTATTGGAGAATGATATTGAAACCAAGACCTGAATAATGTTTCTATTTAAAATCAATGAATCAACTTTTTTATTTCTAAGATGTCTTTAAAGCTCTAAAACAATAGACTTTTTCTTCACTTAACACTAGTATCTTCTCTTTGATTAGTTGTAATGCCTTGTACTTATGTAGTAATTCCCTGTGAAGTAGTTTTTAGTATCCAAAAAAGATTAATTACAATAGATTACATGAAAATTTTAAAAACTCATGGGTTTCAGCCTATTCTTTTTGATATTCTAAAATGCCTATAGCATAATGACATAACATGTTCTAGGGACTAAGCGAGAGGAGATTGGCTGAATCTCAGAACCTACTTTTCTGGATGTTGGAGTCAGCAGGTGCCACATGTCTGTACCATAATGTCAAGGTCTAAGCAGTACAATTAGACTTAGTCCCTACATCTCACCATTGAGGATCTGAGTGAATGCAAACAGCTACTTTTGGGGCCAAGGATTACTTATTCTAAGTACCTATAGTTTTATTTCAGGTTTGGTTTTCTATATCAAGCACACTTTTTAAATTCACATTTTTGGCTTGGAGCAATGAGCCAAAAATTAAAGTGCACTGACCACAGAGTTCTGGTAAAGAGCATCCTTTCTCCCCATGACTGGCCTCATACCTCATGGCTGTCCTTTCACTTCAGGTCTGACAGAGATGGCAATCTTCAGTTGCGAGGCTCACAATGACAAAGGGCTGACTGTGTCCAAGGGTGTGCCGGTGAACATCAAAGGTAAGCAGTGTTGCCAGGCCCCTCAAGAATGTCCCAGGAGCTGGTGGGAGGCCAAGGAGGAGCTCCTGCAGCTGTTGCCCACATCTGAGTCCTGGCTTTCTCTGTGACCTTTGGACAGGTCACTTTGCCTCTTGGGTTTCCATGTTCCCCTCAGGAATATGAAGGTAACTGCAGAATCTCACTGTTGTTGAGGCTTAATGATTTAATGCAAATAGAAGACACAACAGTGTCCAATACATACATCTTCACAAACCACCGTTTAATCAGACTTACTCCAAAAATAAAAAAGCTCAATGTTTATCTTTGAACATATGAACTCCTATTTTTATTTTTTCCACTTCCGCCCTGCACTTGTCCTCATAAAACCTCCAAGAGCCCTGTGAGTGGGATCACTTGGGGGCTGTGATCTTGGGAATAGGCTCTGTCCTTTCTGGGTCACATGAGGATGACACAGTTCCCCTCCTGGCTGCTGCAGGGCAGGTGGGGAGGGGTGATGGTGGCACACAAAGCAGGTTGCCATCCCCTTCTTCTTTCTCCTACTCTACCTCTCCCTGTGGCTTCCTCTGAGAGTAGATTTCGTAGGGCTCAGCCTGCTGGGCAGTGCATTATAACACAATTAAAAGCATAGGTCAGAAAGTCCTCAGCCAGTAGAGACATTCCAATCCATCTGCCTTGTCCTCCCCCTCCCCTGTGTTCCAAGATATTTAAACCTAAAACTTGAAAGGAAAACCTCCCGTAGAAATTAAAACACATTTTATGTTTTATTATTTGGTCTTAATTTAGGCAGTGAGAAGTATGTATATTGGGTTTGTGTTTTTCTCATCTTTTCCTTAGACAACAATGCAAGGAAGTAGAATGTGTTTAATAATGTGTTAATAATAAGTTTGGGTATATATATAGAAGGAAAGTCAAAACTATGAAAGAAGTTATATTCTAAGGCCAGGGATTTAGTTCAGTGGTGGCACATCTGCCTGGTAAGTGCAAAGTCTGAGTTCCACCCCTGGTACCACCACCACCAAAAAAAAAAAAGTTGTATTCTAAAAAGGGTCTGGATGTGGGTGTGGTAGAACATGCCTGTAATCCCAGCATTTAGGAAGCTGAGGTAGAATAATCACTGTGAGTCTGAGGCCAGCCTGTACTATAAAATGAGAACCTGTCTCCCAAACCAAATATAAAACAAGGCACTTGTTTTAGTATATTGGGTTTGTGTTTTTCCTACAGATCAACTGGATGTGAGGTAGTGAAAGGGCATTTTCTAAAAGTTCATTGGAATTTTTAAAATGAGCAAGCCAAAAGTTAATACTAGAGGAAGTGTATAACTTCCTTCCTGTTTTACAAATATCATTACAAGTTTCAAAAGACATGTTTGGAATTTTGGTAATTCATGAGTAGGTGTGAATTTGCAAAAAGTCTCTTCCTAAAATACAAACTTCATAAACTTAAAAATGTATGAAATGAGAAACATTTCATTTTAGGCATTACATAGAATCTCAGTTGAGATTTCTTTTTAAAATAAATTCTCATTCCAAAACTTAGGTTTTTGTTTTTGTATATTATAAAATTTATATCACAGCCACTGAGACTCCCTTCTTCTAAACTACTATAGCAGTGACGTACATGGTGAGATTTTGATCTGGGAAAGATAGGTCCTTGACTTCAGTTTTGCAGATAATGTGCTTAGGGAAATCCACTCACTGAGCTACATTTCTGCTACTAGACTCAACCATGAGACCCATTGTATGCTCAGTGTGGTTCCAGCCTCTGAGCCCAGGGGCTCTGGTTCATCCCTCCTTACCCCTCATTACACCTGCTGGGCTGGGTACCTGTGCTTCCTGCCTGCCCTGTACCACACCCCATGGAACAGGGTTACATCCCCGCTTATAGACCTTTGTACTGTGTTCGGTGGTGTGGGGCTGTACCCAGAGCCCTGTGGCTGGTTCCTTGGCAGCCCACCTACTAGGCTTTGGGGTGCTCATGCCCTTCTGCTTGCTGTCCATAAACATACACCTCCAGTGTCCCAGTGGGGCCCCCAGCTCTGAGGTAAGCTCATGATCCTGTTCTATTCCTTATGACCTCTTTGGGGCTATTGACACATTTTACTCTTTTGCCCAGTCCCTTCATATGTAAATAGGGCTGTAAGACTAACCTCTCTAGGAGAGTTCCAGAATGATTCAATGAAGTCCCCACAGAGCCTAGCACAGGGTAAGCACACAAGAACGTTATCCATCATTTTCACTGTAAGTAGAATTATTATGAACAATTAAATTTAGCACAAAGACATAAGAATCCCCAAATGTTTGATGCATCTTGGATTCTAACTGAAATTGCTTTTTTGCCCCACATGCGACTGAGGTCCCTGCACACTCCCTGTACTCTCATACCCCTCCCCCAGCAGGTGCAGGAGACTCTTGTTGGAACTCTCACTTGTTACCCACACTTGGAAAATTTCTACTCTTCCTCTTGTCCCCCTCCATCTGTCTATGTCATACACACACACACTCCCACACTGTGACACCCAGTCTTCTGTGGGTCTACCCCGGATCAGGTGCTCCACAGGGCAGGAGGCCAATGGCCCTAGGTTCCTGTGCCCAACCAAGTGGCCACATGCAGTTGAGCCAAGAATTTGTGCTCCAAGTCCTTTTCTAGTTAAAAGATATCCTTGTTTCAACAGTGAAGGGAGGGAGGGTCTGTGTTCTCTTTGGGCCCAGGCAGAAGCATCCTGCTACTGGAACAAACACTTCTCTCTGATCGATGCCATTACCCTCAACCCTAGAGTGGTGCCTCTTGGGAATCTGTGTTCCCTTTTGCTGATCTCAGGATATGAAAACAGCTGTGCATTAATGCATTTTGTTTGACAGCTGTGGCCTACAGTTTATAATCATGTTTGTGTGTGTGTGTGTGTGTGTGTGTGTGCCTCTGTTTTTATGTAGCAATTCCTTCCCCACCAACTGAAGTCCGCATCCACAACAGTACAGCCCACAGCATTCTGATCTCCTGGGTCCCTGGTTTTGACGGCTACTCCCCATTCAAGAACTGCAGCATTCAGGTAAAACTCCAGGAGGAAGAGGGAAGGAGGTGGCTAGTGGTCTGGGAGGCCACCTGATCTTTCTTGCTTCTCAGAACAAGCACAGAGCTCGTTTATCCTCTTCTGTCCAGAATCCCTTGACTTCCCCATTGTCCTCCATTGTGTATAGTTTTGTGGTGCCCTGTCCATAATGGCACTTCCTTCACTTGTGTGGTCCAGAGTCCAACCACAAGAGAGATATGTTTCCAAGGAAAACTAGGGAGAAGTAATCTTTAATTATAAAAACACATTCCTGATGGAGGGCTGACTTGTGGTCAAGACTTCAGGAGACCAGGCATTCCCCAGTGTGGCTGGTCTTGGACTGGTGCCATGAGGGATGGACAGTGTGACAAAGATACATCACACCTCAGCCAGTGTCTCCCAGAGAAACCTTGGGATTATAGGCTTTAGTCTGCAACCATTTTTAATTACCAATTACCTAAAACTGGCATGAGACAGTACTGAAAGAAATATAGGTTAGACATCTTCAAATGACACCCTGTCATGATGTAAGCATTGCTTTTGAGTGTTCCTTTGATAAAAGTGGAACTTCCACTATTTACTGAAGAGAGCCCACAGTGTCCCCAGGACTCTTCAGACATGATCTTATTTAAAGCACACTGGTGCTGCAGGGTCACACTCACAGCCTGTGAATCCAAACCCAGGAAACCCAGATCCCAAAAGCAGGGCTCAGGACCATTGGCTTTGCAGCTATTAGATGCAGTCGGAGTGGCGCAGATTACCAAACATGCAACACAGTGTACTGGAAATAGGAATACTTTCTGTCTTGTACTTTATTGTGCTGTAGGGACAGGAGTGCTCTTGGTTACTAAGTCATATTGAAACCTTGTGTACCTGTAAAGCATGGTGGTGTAAATTTGTAATCTCAACCCTTGGAGGCTGATGTGGGAGGATCAAAACTTAGTGAGACCCTGTCTCAAAATGAAAAATAAAAATGTGCTGAGGGGCTGGAGGGTTAGCTCAGTGGTTCTGGCTCCTGCCTCACAAGCACAAAGTCCTGAGTTCGATCCCTGGGAAACCACATACAATGCTGGGTGTGGAGACTCACGCCCACCAGCAATCAATACCACATACCACAGAGCCGGGTGTGGTGGCTCACGCCTGTAATCCCAATACTCAGGAGGCAGAGACAGGAGGACTGCTGAGTTAGAGGCTTGCCTGGGCTACATAGTGAGCTCAGAGCCAGGCTGAACTACAAAGCGAGACCCTGTCTCAAAAAAAAAAAAAATGTGCTGAGATATAGCTTTTAGGAAGGTTGAGGGTTCAATTCCTAGTACTTCAAATAACACAAGCATACATATTAACCTAACATAGGCCAGTCATGCAAACATTTAGAAAAGTGACTTCCAAAGAATTTTGTGTTGACAACAGATGTTTTTCATAGCAAATGCAATTAATTTCTTTGCCCTTAATACCTCCTACTCTTATCTAACAGCTGTTTTTTCTCTGAGTAATATTATGCCTAAAATAGCCTCCACCTTCACTCCTACCATCTCTAGCCTTGATTAATTCTTGCCAACTTTATTTGTAAACCTCCCAGATAGTAGTGTTAGAAACTCTTATACTTGTGATTCCTCACCAGAGATATCTGATATCTTTCTAAAAACACTTTTACATACATCTATGTATATATATTTCACATACTACATTTGCCTATTTAAAGAGCAATTCAGACGGGGCATAAGTGGTGCAAAGCTGTAATCTAGCATTCAGGAGGCTGAGGCAGAAGGATCTCTGAATTCAAGGGCACTCTAAGCTATAGAGTGAGTTCAAGGCCAGCCTGGAATATGTACCAAAACCTTGTCTCAAAAAACCATACGTACATACATACATACATAAATATTAAGTGCAATTCAGTAAGAGTTGTGCCCCGGCATTGGAGGCTATTTATTTCTTCTTGAGTCAGTTTTGATAGAATGTTTCTAGGAATTTGATCAGTTCATCTAAGTTATCTATTTGTTGGTATATAATTGTTCATAGTATTCCATTACAATCCTTTGCATTTCTTTGAGGTTAATACTAATATCTCCCTTTTTGTTCTTGATGTTAGTAATTTGTGTATTTTTTCTTATTTTTCTTCATCAGTTTAGCTAAAAGTTTGCCAGTTTTATTCATCTTTTTTAACAAGCAAGTTTTTGGAGTTTTACACTTTTTTCTCCTCTCTCTTCATTTCTTAGTCATTTTATTCTGTTTCCTTTGGCTTAATTTGCTCATCTTCTAATATCCTAAGGTATAAGATTATTGATTTGAGATTTCTTCTTTTTCTTCTTTTCTTCTTGTTCTGCTTCTTGTTCTTCTCCTTCTTCTTCAGGGGATTAATTTCAGGTCCTTGCTCTTGCCAGGCAGCTATGGTACCACTAAGCTATATCTCCAGCCTCCAGATTTTTTTTTTTTTTTGAGACAGGGTCTCACTTTGTAGTTCAGGCTGGCTCTCAACTCACTATGTAGCCCAGGCAAGCCTCGAACTCAGCAATCCGCCTGTCTCTGCCTCCCGAGTGCTGGGATTACAGGTGTGAGCTACTACACCCCGCATCTTCTTTTTTAACATAGGAATTATATTTCACATTTGCTTCTAAGCACTACTATCACTGCATCCTTTAAGGTTTTGTTTTGTTGTCTTTTCTTTCATCTCAAAGACTTTTGGGTGTTCTTTTTTTTTCTTCATCCATTTTGGTTATTTAGGACTGTGATATTTAATTTCCACATAAGTGTAAAATTTTCAAGTTTTCTTCCTTTGTTGATTTCTCATTTTGTTTGGAGGATATCATCATTATGATTTCAGTCTTATTAAACTTACTAAGGATTGGGGTGTGTGTGTGTGTGTGTGTGTGTGTGTGTGTTTGACACAGGGTCTCACTTTGTAGTTCAGGCTGGCCTCGAACTCACAGCAATCCTCCTGCCTCTGGCTCCCAAGTGCTGGGATTACAGGCATGAGCCACCATGCCTGGCATTGTGGTGTGTAGTGCTGATTGCTGGTGGGTGTAAGTCAGTATGCCCAGCATTGTGGTATGTGGTTACCAGGGATCGAACTCAGGACCTTACACTTGTGAGGGAGATGTTGGAACCACTGAGCTAAATCCCTGGCCCTAAGGCTTGTTTTATGGCATAGCATAAGTTCTACTCTGTAGAGTGTTTCTCAGGCACTTGAGAAGAAAATATATTCCATTATCGTTGACTGGAGTGTTCTGTGTGTGTCAGTTGGGTGTAGTTGGCTCATAGTCTTGTTTAGTTTTTTGTGCCCTCCTTTGTCTTCTGCATAGTGGTTCTATCTGTAATTGAAAGTGGAGAGTTGAGGCTTTACTGCTTATTTCTAGACTATTTCTCTGTTTATTCTGTCAGTTTTTGCTCTGCATATTTTGGAGCTCTATTGTTGGGAACAAGTCGAGCAGGGCAGTAGGCATTTATATAAATGTATACAACTAAAGCATGGACCAGTCCTTTTACAAACTGTCACTATGTTGCTGAGTTGTTTGCAACATCTAAGAGGATACAACATACTCTGCCATGTGTAGGGAACGGGAAGGGGACATAACTAGAACCTTTGCAGTAAGTTTCTGACAGCACAAGGTGAAATAATAAATAAATAGAAACAAGACTTAGAGAAGAAATGTGGGCCTTTTCCATGCTACTCTGTATAGCAAAGATGAAAGCCCGCAGCTTGCCACACTTTTATTCAGTACATCTGGAGCAAGCAGTGTAACCAGTCATTCAGAGGGCAGTAGTTTCGGGACATCAGGAGTAACAATAACAAATGTAACAGGTCAACTGATCACTTGGAGCAGCATGTTCTTACATCCTAGGACAATAAGAAACTATGTAAAGGTCTGGTGTAGTTCTGGCTGGGAGTGTCACAGCATGTAGGAACACCCAGAATCCTTCTTGCTACCAGAGGTAAAGATAAGTTAAGTTCCCAAATCTGTCTGGAGGCAGGAAACCTTGGCCCAATCATAGTGCCGATTGTGCAGTAATTTCTTCCAAATAGGATTGTTCCTGACCCCCATGTGAAAATGATTATATGCAAGGAGATTGAAGAAGCTCCCCTCCCCCAGCACCTTGAGAAAGTGGCTCTCAGGACAGGCAGGAGGTTGGGCAGGATAGCTGGGAAGTCTGAGAGCACTGGGTCACCCAGGAGGTGGAAGATACCACACACCTCATCACTTCGCCTGCTCTGTCTTGGCTACGGCTTTGGGCACCCCTGGCTCACATAGGAAATCATCCTGGGGCAGCCAAACTCCAGGTCCTTTCACTAACCCCCAGCTCTGTGGTGCTAGATGTGGTCATGCTGTCTTTGCCTCACCTGCCAGCTCACTCTGTCCCATCATTCCTTCTTTCCAGTCCTGGCAGGACTGCCAGATTTAATAAATAAGAATCAGGACACTCTGGTAAATTACACAAGCATTCTTGTGATTTATTTGCGCTAAAAAAAATGTTACCTATTGGAAATTCATATTTAACTGTTGTCTTATATTTTTTCTAGAAGTTACACTTCAGTAGTCTATTGACTAAGCATGTTTTCTCATTCCTGAAAGGACCAAGTATGGCTGTGTACTTCATGATAATTTTAAACTCTGAGCCAGTAATGAATGAATGCTTTGACTACAGTTCAGGTCCACACAGTAGTAGGACACACCCTCTTGCTTCCTGTGCTCCTGATGTTAGTTCCTTCACCCATTTTTTGGGCCACATACTACTTTCTATTTCTAACTCTTCCCCACTAGTCTTGCCATTTCATGCTCTCTTTTCCCTATGACCTACCGAGGACTGTTATTGAATCCCACCTTCTTCCAGGAACATGTTGGTTAAGAGTGTCACTGTTCCTGGAAGTACAATGGGGGAAGAGAGCCAAAGCTTTCGTCCACCTTTGCTTTGGTGGCTGTTAACCAGGAAGTAGGTGCATACTGTAATGTGCAGGAACAAAGAGCAGTTTCTACCAGCAGCCACCCCCAAGATAAGCACATGGGCCTTGTTTCTCTTCTAGTGACTCCTCAGGCCAACTGATACCTTCCTGTCACCCACAGGGTCTGAGTCAGAGAAGGAACTTGGCCCCCATGCTACCCCCACAGCATCCATTAGGGACCATGGAATTCCAAAATGTTTGTTTATGGCTTCTTGCCCTAAATTTCATACATGCATGTCCCAAAATAACAGTTGAGTGTAGCCACACTCCATAACTGCATGCTCATTAGTAAAGGGAATACATTTTGTGTGTGGAAGACTTTTCCTCCAATTTTCTTTAGTTTCCTTCTGTTTTACTCAGTAGTATTTAGCCTCTTCTGATTTTTATGAGTACTACACATTGTAGAAAATTTGAAAAACAAGCTAGTGAGGGAAAATCCCCAAACTCTCATAGCACTATTCTCAAACAGGAGGTATACTTGAGAAAAAAAGTAGAAAATTGATGTAGGACTAGCCTATGCATACAGATATTTGCAGAGAGATATAGAGAGACATGTGAAGTTTGGGGAGGGAAAGGTAAGGAAATATACATTTTTAACAGTTTGGAGAAAAGTTTTCAGGATGAGATATAAACGCCTCTCTCCTGTGTCCTTCATTAATGTCCTTCATATAATGTAAAATATACCTTATCTGTATGTGCCATTGGAGTTGAATTTCTGCCAGAGTTGAGCAGGCTGATATTATAGGACAGTATTAAAATTAGCCTCAAGGCTTGCCTGGGCTACATAGTGAGCTGAGGGCCAGCCTGAACTACAAAGTGAGACCCCCATCTCAAAAAAAAAATTAAAAAATTAGTCTCAAGGTGAGAGTAGGGATCCTCAGGTTACATTATAAAAAGAATACAGATTTTTTTAAAAACAACAGAAAAAAACCAAGCCAAGAAATCCATTTTCTCAAGTGGGATTTGGGGAGTATTGTCTTTAAAGGATCAGACAGTAAATAGTTTAGGATGTGTCAGCTATAGACAGTATCTGTTGCCTATGTTGCATATAAAAGGAGAAATAGTAATTGAGCTGGGCCCAAGGTATTTTCTTTTCTAATGTGTTGTGAATTCTAACAATTTATTATGGTCATGCTAATTACTAACTCTGCTACCTGCCACAGGAGACTCCTTAGTCTTGGCATTTCTCCAAAGTCCCTAATTGCTGCCCAGATAGCATGAGTAACGTTATGCTAGTGGTAAGATGTGTGTGGCCTGAGAGGATGCAGGTCCTTCCCACAGCACAGAGGAAGCCCCTGTAGGCCAAGTGCACGTGTGCTCATATCTAACATTCCCACTGCCTTACTCATGTACCAACCTGTCTGCTCTTCATTCAGGTCAAGGAAGTTGATCCTCTGAGTAATGGCTCAGTCATGACTTTTAACACCTCTGCTTCACCACATCTGTATCAAATCCAGCAGCTGCAAGCCCTGGCTGATTACAGCATTGGCGTGTCCTGCATGAATGAAATTGGCTGGTCTGCAGTAAGCCCATGGATTCTGGCCAGCACGACCGAGGGAGGTAATTCCTACGACTCACAATGAGTGTTTCCCCTGATGGCACATGAGTAAACAAACCTTTTCCAACAGCCTGATTTTGATGTGCATCCACTTTGTTTTCTTTGGACTTTGTTTCTAGAAATGCCTTTTATTGAGATCATACGGGAAAGGAAATATTTCCTTCTGTATTTTATAAGGGTTTAATGACCAAATTTATGTATTTCTTATACATAGGAAGATGGTAGCACCTATTTAAATCATTATTTTTAACTAAAATGGAATAAGACACACAAATTATTATTTGTAGCGAAAAAACAAATGATCAGAGGATGGCTAAGGTTTATCAAGGAACTGTCTGCCAGAGACTTCGCAGATACTGTACCTGCACAATTGGGTCTGACCCTTACAGCACCTGTGCTGTCTCTAGCAGCTCAAAGCCAATTGTGTTTGTTTGTATCTTTAAAGATGATCTCAGAGGTTTTCCTTTCTGTGAGTACTGGAATGACTGTTATAGCTCTGTTAACTTTGGATCCCAGTTTCCATGATCCCCAATTCAGAGTCCCCACAAAAACTCTTTTCTGCCCTCATTACAGCCAGCACTCCAGTCTTATGCAAGTGAAGGGACAGGTCAGATTGGAATTTCAGTGGTTTAAAATCCAGGAAAGTAGCTCTGTGGTAGAGTATTTGCCCAGCATGTGCAAGGCATGTTCCATCCCCAGGTTCCCCCCCGACAGTGGCATGATTGTTAAAACATTTTCTCAGGCCAGAGGGTTAGCTCAGTGGTTCCGGCGCCTGCCTCACAAGCGCAAGGTCCTGAGTTCGATCCCCGGTAACCACATACAATGCTGGACGTGGAGACTCACGCCCACCAGCAATCAATACCACTTACCACAGTGCCGGGTGTGGTGGCTCATGCCTGTCATCCCAGCACTTGGAAGGCAGAGACAGGAGGATTGCTGAGTTCCAGGCTTGCTTGGGCTACGTAGTGAGCTCAGAGCCAGCCTGAACTACAAAGCGAGACCCTGTCTCAAAAAAAAAAAAAAAAACACCATTTTCTCTCTTCAAACAAAGAAAAAAAGCCTTTGAAAGTAATTTTGATATATTGTGGTTCTGTCTTTATTCAATTTAGAGTACTTTCTAGAAAATGTGATTTATTCTTTGATTCATTGATTATTTAGGTATGTAAGTTAGTTTCTAAACATTTTGGATTTTCACAGAGAACTTTATAGTGTTTGTTTTGATTGTTTTGTTTTTGCCATAGTGGGGATTGAACTCAGGACCTTATACTTGCCAAGTGGATGCAGAATCACTAAGTTCCATCACTAGCCCTGTAATGTTGATTTCTAATTTAGTTCAGTTGAGGCCAGAGAATTTAATTTCTATGAAATGACTTCTTTTAAGTGTATTATGGCTGGTTTTTATGGCCCAGAGTATAGCTGTCTTGGTGATTGTATTCTGAAATGTTCCATAAATACTAACTAGGTCAGGTCGACTGACAGAATTTTCAGATCTGAATTCTTATTCATTTTTTTTTTGTCTGCTTGCTTTATCAATGTGTGTTTCATATAGGTGTCACACATTTTGTTAGATATAAATTATATATTACTTTGTGAGGTCCACTGCTTGGAATTGAACACAGATCCTCACATAAGCTGAGCACATACTCTATCACTGAGCTACACCTGAGCCTCTACATTGCTTGTTAGTCCACTTATATTTATCCTTAAAGTGGGGTGCTTCGTCCACTAATGTGTAATATTATCATTCAAATGAGTAGCGTTAAATCTATCAGAATTCCTGTTCTATTTGTAATGTGTTCTCCCTAGTCTTTTTTCTTTTGGTTTAGTCAAATATTTTTCTGGTCCTGTTTTATCTCCTTTGTTAGCTTATTAGTCATAACCTTTTCAGTTCTTTTGCAGTCTCTTTAGTGTTTATGGTATGCATGTTTAATTTATGCAGTTTACCTACCCATGATTTATACTATTTTCTTCATAGGAATCTTACAATAGGATATAGTTCTATAATAGTATACAATAGTATATTTCTATTTTTCTCTTAATATTTTTGTAATTGTTACCATACATTTTAAGTATGTCATAAATCCATATTATATTATTATTTCTGTCCAGCCAGTAATCTTTTTTTTTTTTTTTTTTGCTTTTTGAGACAGGGTCTCGCTTTGTAGTTCAGGCTGGCCCTGAGCTCACTATGGAGCCCAGGCAAGCCGCTGCGAACTCAGCAATCCTCCTGTCTCTGCCTCCCGAGTGCTGGGATTACAGGCGTGAGCCCAGCCAATAATCTTTTTGAGAGATTTATATAATAAAGAAAAGTATACATTTACTCATGTGTTTACTATTTCTGCTGTATTCAATTTTGTGTGTTGAGCCATATTTCCCTCGATAATATTTTCCTTCTCCCTGAAGAATGCTTTATCTTTTCTGGTGGTGTGGATCTCTTGGCAGGAGATTCAGCTTCTGTGTGTCTGAGGAAAAATGTTTATTTTACCTTGAACTTCCCACCTGTGCTTGGGACTGAACCCAAGGCCTTTTCTCATGCTCTGCACATGTTCTACCACTGAGCTACACGCTTACCTGGTCTTCATTTCTGAAAGATATTTTTACTAGATATAGAGTTTAGGTTCACAGTTTGTTTCCTTCCTGAACATTTGGTCCACTATCTTCTTGCTGCCATTGCATTATTTTCAACATAAAATCTGTAGTCAAACTCACTTTAATGATAATGCACTTTAGCATAACTTTAATGCACTTTGTGCTTTGAACTTCTTGGGTCTCTGTGTTTGTAGTTTGCATCAGATTTGGAAGCTTGTGTACTAGGAAAGTGCTCTACCACTGAGCTACAGCCCCAGCCCTCAACACTTTTTGTTTCCACCTTTCCTAAGGATTTCTGTTACATATATAGCAGACCATTTGAGGTTGTCCCATCTCTCACTGAGTCTGTGTTATTATTTTCCCCCTTGTGTCTTTCTACATCTTATTTGGGTAGTTTCTATTGCAGTGTCTTCAAATTTCTGGTGTGATTTTAAATAATTTGTTTATAGTCTTACTGTGACTAGTATGTTCCACTTTCTTTTCATGCGATAGTTCAGCACTGTTGAACTCTAGATATTCTTATATTCCTATAAGTAAGCTTTATTTGAGGACACAGTGAAGCTGGCAGTGAGCAGCTTAACTTCTGAGAGTGGCTACGTAAGATGTGTCACACAGGACTCCAGCAGTGCTCAGTCAGAGCCGATTTTTACCCACCGGTGAGACCAGACTGTTCCATGTGTTCTGCCTAGTGACTCTTCAGAATCAGAAGACTTTCCAGTCTGACAGGAACAGGCATTGTTTCTGAGGTCTGGGTACTGTTACCTTTCCTTTTTTCATGAGTTCTTTTCTTGTCTTCCTTTAGAGTCATCCTAGGGATTCTCTCGCCTGGACTGGGACATTTGCCTTTCTCAGTTTACTCTTAGTTTACTCTTTCATTTTCATGGAGCACCCAATAGCCTTCCTAAGCAAAGACTGAGTTGAGTCTCAGTGGTGTGTGGCTGTAGTCTGAGCACTGGGGACCTGAGGCAACAGTGAGCCTGCTTGAGCCCAGGAGATGAAGCCAGCCTAGGCACATAGTGGTGCACATCTGTAGTCCTGGCACTCTTTTTTTTTTTTTTTTTGAGACAGGGTCTCGCTTTGCAGTTCAGGCTGGCCCTGAGCTCACTATGTAGCCCAGGCAAACCTCGAACTCAGCAATCCTCCTGTCTCTGCCTCCCAAGTGCTGGGATTACAGGTGTGCGCCACCACGCCCGGTGTAGTCCTGGCACTTTTGGAGACTGAGACATGAGGATTGAAAGTTTAACCCCAGCCTGGGCAATTTAGCAATCTAAACAAAATACTGTCTCAAAAAAAAAAAAGAAAAGAAAAAAAGAGGGGCAGGGGATGTAGTTCAGTGTGAAGGCTCTAGATTCAATCCCCAGTATTACTAACATTAATAATAACAATAAATAATGGCTAGAAACTTGAATGTCATTTCATATCAGATTGGTAATTTTTCTGCATTTGTAATCTTAAAGTAGAAATTATTTTCCCTCAAAAATTTCAAACTAAAAAAAAAAAATTCAAACTGCTAGGTGAAATAGCACAAGCTTATAATCTCAGCATTCTGGGATGCTGCAGTAAAGAGGATCAAAAGTTTGGGCCAGGGGCTAGAGATTTAGCTCAGTGGTTCTGGTGCCTGCCTTGCAAGCTCAAGGTCCTGAGTTCGATCCTTGGTAACCACATACAATGCTGGGCATGGAGACTCACGCCCACCAGCAATCAATACCACATACCACAGTGCCAGGCGTGGTGGCTCACACCTGTAATCCCAGGACTGGGAAGGCAGAGGCAAGAGGATTGCTGAGTTTGAGGCCTGCCTGGACTACACAGTGAGCCCAGGGCTAGCCTGAACTACAGTGCAAGACCCTGTCTCAAAAAAAAAAGAAAAAGTTTGGGCCAAGCCTAGGAAACTTAATGAATTAAATGTGACTTTACCTCAAAATAAAAATAAAGAAAGGTTGAAGGATATAGCTCAGTGCAGAGGTCCTGAGTTCACTCCCCAGTACTGTAGTCAGTCAATCAATCAATGTATTTTGGCATTGATTTTAGCTTTAGGAATTATTGTGTCTAGCTCTGATACTTAAGTCTTCTAGGTGAGCTATTTTTTATTTTGCTCTTTAAAAATATCTTTTCTCTTTAATGTTGGTGCTCTGATGAGCTATGATGTACAATCTGTTTTGGTCATCAACACAGGCATTCACTTGTTCTGTCCAGAAATCCTAGTCTTTCAGTCCTGAGACTTTTCCTTACACATTTTTTCCTTTGAACATGTTCTGCTCATGTTTTGTTTCCCACAGATTTTATGTTTTGGTTTGTTCTGTAGTCTTCTCCAGTTCCTTGCAGTCTCTGTCTGCCCCAAGCCCTCTGTACTATAATGTGGTCCCTGATGTTCATGAATGAGTTTTCCCCAGACCTCTGCTGCCAGCTCGCACTGAAGACCAGCAGTTTGAATGGGACTTTATGAATATGCGTAGGGCTTACAAGCTTCTCTGGCTGGTGACTGGGCAATGAATGGCCTATAGGTTTGTTCCAGATAACTGGTTTTCTTCCTCTGTATCCCCTGTATTCCTCAAGAAAGAAATCTATTGTCTCCTGCCCTGGGAGGATGAACATGGCTGCCAATATTCTAGGATCCTGGTGGGAGGGGTACAAGGATGAGGTGGATCAGATCACAGTTTTTCACTCATTTCCCCATTTTTCAGTCTGGCCCTTTCCCATGCCTCCATTCTACTGGTACTGTAAGGCCAGTTGCTTTTGACTCACAACAGCTCCTTCAGTGTGTCCTGTGGATGTTTCAGGGAGGCCTTGCCTGGTGTGTGGGAAGGGAGAAAAGGACCTCAGAGAACTTGGAACTCAGACTTGCAGGTAGCCTTCCTAGTTTTAGTTCCCATTTTGATACCTGGCCCCTAGCTTCTGAGCCTCTCCGGTTCTTTGGGGAAAATGGATTTGCTGAATTAATTACTTCTTCATCTCTTTCTCAGCTTTCAAATATATGTTGAAAATTATTTTCTGTCAATGACTTTCTTTTGCCTGAGTTTGTATTTTTAAAAATTCCTTAATGTTACTATAGAGAGGTTTTAGGAGGAGGCAGACAGAATGAATGACCTGTTGAGCTAGCTGTTTTTCAACAAATTCCCTAAAAGATTTGAACATGTAAGACAGATTTCATAGGCACAGCTTTGGCTGTATGACATTTCCCAAGTGGATGTTGACTTTGTCTTTATGGTTACTGTTTATGGAGTTGGCAGAGATGATAAAGGTTGTAACTTTTTTTTTTTTTTTTTTTTTTGAGACAGGGTCTTGCTTTGTAGTTCAGGCTGACCCTGAGGTCACTTCACTATATAGCCCAGCCAAGCCTCAAACTCAGCAATTCTCCTGTCTCTGCTTCCTGAATGCTGGGATTACAGGCATGAGCCACCATGCCTGGCACTGTGGTATGTGGTTATTGGTTGCTGGTGGGTGTGAGCCACCACGCCCAGCATTGTATGTGGTTACTGGGGACTGAACTCAGGACCTTGCGCTTGTGAGGCTGGCGCTGGAACCACTGAGCTAAATCTCCGGCCCAAGGTTATAACATTTTTGTTTTCCTTTCAAACATCCCAAAAGTAACTCTGCCACTCACCTCCTTCCCTCCTTGGGGCTTATAACATTTTCAATCTAAGAAGTCTCTTGAGGCTTCCGTGGCCTAAAGGACTGATTTGTTAAAACTCATGTCATGTTACAATTTTCCTTAAATGAAAATACAGTGCCATCTGCTTTGTTTTATTGTTATTTTTATGCTTTTCATAGAACGTTTGAAAACCAAACACTGGAAAACTTAAGAAGAAAATCATGTATATGTGCTTTTACTTTGAGGTTCTTTATCTTTTTCTTCTTCACCTGCAGCTCCATCAATAGCACCTTCTAATGTCACTGTGTTTCTGAATGAATCTACAAATAATGTGGACATCAGATGGGTGCAGCCTCCAATCAAGCGGCAGGATGGGGAGTTGGTAGGCTACCAGATATCTCATGTGTGGCAGAGTGACAGCACTTCTGTAAGTCTGAACCCTAAATGTGAACGTAGTCATTGCCTTGTGGATTGTTGATTGGTTTCTGAAGCTTTCATTTTGTTGTGAAGAGGCCTGGTACTGACTGAGCCAGGCAAAACACCTTTCTATGGAACATAAGCAACAAAGTAAAAAATTAGAGTGAATGGATAGCAGGGAAGTTCTAAGGATTCTTCTGGGGTCTTTCCTCACTCCCTCACTTAGGTACCCAACAGATAGACACAGAATGCATCTAGTCGTGATCTGACTCTTCTTCCGTTTTAAGGAATTGGGCTTATAAAGATATAGTAGTGTGGACTACCTGGCAATCTCAGCATGAGGTCAGGGAGCTACAGAGCTGAGGAGTCTGGTGATTCATAGTCTCTGGAAATTTCTAAAGATCCTTCCTTGAAGATTGTTGGGAAAGATTCCCAGCCTCATAGGGGAGGGCGAGGGGTAAGCAGACTCCAGAGGAGAGCACTAAGCGAGCAAGCTGGCAGCCTGGCACAGCTCCATAGGGGCCAAATTAGACAGGGCCCAGAGAGGGCAGTTGGTCCCTCTCAGCACAGCACACAGCAAAGCACCAGTCAGGCGGCAGGAGTCCCACGGGCAGTGTAATGGGCCCAGGTGGTAGGCTGTGCATCTGAAGGTTCTAGTGCCAAGGGCTCAGCAAACAAGCCCAGCCTCTGTGCCATTGCTCACATAGTCATGCTCTGACCTCTCGGCCTCCCACCATACCTGCATGACCAGCCTCAGGATGGCTTAATGTCAGGTGATGGTTAGGTCTTGAGTTTGGCACCTTCAGCAAGGATACACAGACCCTGGGGGCCTATGGTAGACGGCCCGTCCCTGCAAAGGTGGCATTTGATCTGGGCTTGTATATTCTTTGGAAGTCTCCAGACGAACACATCCAGCAGAATATATACTTTACACAGAGATTAATTATAGAGAATTGGTCATAGTAACAGAAGTTTAGAAGGTTTACAGTCCTGCTGTCTTCAAGCAGGGAGCCCCAGGGAAGCCAGTGTTATAATTCAGCCCAAGTCTGAAGGGCCAAGAACCAGCAAGGCCCATAGATAGAACTCAGTCCAAAGACAGGAGACCAGTGTTTCCCCTCAAACTTTCAGGCAACAGAAAATGGGAGACTTCCTCTTTCCTAGCCCTTGGTTCTGTTCAGGCCTTCAGTGGGTTGCATGGTAACCTCACACTGGAAAGGCCATCTGTTTTACTTTGTCCTCTGACCCAAATGCTAATCTTATCTGGAAAGAGCCTCCTAGACATATCCAGAAGTAATATTTAGCCAAATAACCAGGAACTCCTCTGACTGGTCAAGTTGTCATTAACTATCACAGCTTGGAATAATTTGGACAGGTGAAGGTGCAAGATCTTTGGGAGGGCAAAGATAACTTGTGAGAAGGTATAATACGACAGCTTTAAAGGAGTCATAGCTTATTCAGCACATGAACCCTTTTCTGAGAACTTGGTGTAAGATGAAACTAGACAGAGGAGTTGTGAGCCTAAGTGCATGGCTGCAAGAGCTGGCTCAGGGCAGAGTGCCCAGGGGGTGGTGAGGGAAACACTGAAAGGTTTGACCCCAGAAATACAGCTCAAGACTTAAATATTTTGAAGATGGCTTATATTTTTCCTCTTTTTGTCAATAAAAAATTGAGTTTACTGGGCCAGAGGGGTTAGCTCAGTGGTTCCAGCACCTGCCTTGCAAGCTCCACTCCTGAGTTCGATCCCTGGAAACCATATACAATGCTGGGCATGGAGACTCACACCCACGAGCCATCAGTACCACATGCCACAGTGCTGGGTGTGGTGGCTCATGCCTGTAATCCCAGCACTCGGGAGGCAAAGACAGGAGGATTGCTGAGTTCAAAGCTTGCCTGGGCTACATAGTGAGCTCAGAGCCTGAACTACAGAGCGAGACCCTGTCTCAAAAAAAAAAAAAAATTGAGTTTACTGCTATAAATAATCTTCAGATCTGCTTCTTTCTGCCAGAGCAATTTTGAATCCACCTGTCTACGAAGACTGGCCAGGGAACTTAGCAACTGGCTCCTACCCCTGTCTGGGAAGGTTTTCTTGCTCCCATGGTTCATTTTGAATACCAGCAATGAGTGTGCATGGCCCTCACGGGAATGCATCAGGCAACTCTTAGAATCTAAGGCTTGAAAGTTCCCCTTTAATTTTCTCCAGTATGAGTGCTAATTATATCTCACAGTAGCAAACAAAAGGTAAAGGGACCTCTGTGAAAGCGTGACTGCCACCCTCGGTACCAGCCAGACCCAGGGGGACATGTGAAGCCTGAAGATCACTGATGGTAGGAACTCCAGACCAGACTCAAGGCAGAAGTAGGGAGGCCACTGAATGATGATCCCTCAGTGTGGCTCGGCAGACAGCTTTTGAAAACATCCCCTCTGGATGAATGTGAGTCATTTGTAGGAGAATGGGTGCACCTGGAGAATTTAATGTCAAGTGAAATAAATCAGATGTACAGCTTCAATATCAGATGGTTTCTCATCTATGAGAAGCCAAAAATATGGGAAGAGAAGAAAAGGTAGGAAACAGGGAGATAGATCTTCTGCAACAAGGAAAGAGACCAAGAGATGGAGGAGATGAATGAAAGAATTAAGATGCACTGTGTACATGTACCAACTCCCCCAAGGAATGCGATCATTATGTACTCAAACACGTACTGTCCTCAAAAAAATAAAAATTAAAAATAAGAAAGGTCCCCTTCTTTTCTGGGAAGTGAAGAAAATTGAAGTTGTGCTGACTCTTGACATCGTAGAAGCTAGGGAGGCAAATTCCCTGGTTTCTCTTCTTTACTGTGGTCCTGGGAATCTGGCTTCTCCTGTGTTATCTTGCTCCTGACCAATTACTCCCTGCTGATTGATCCCAGTGTTAGCATGTATGTGGGGGCTCATGCAAAAGTAGTGCAGTTTTGCCGGAAGTGGTGGCTCACGCCTGTAATCCCAGCACTCGGGAGGCAGAGACAGGAGGATTGCTGAGTTCGCGGCGGCTTGCCTGGACACCATAGTGAGCTCAGGGCCAGCCTGAACTACAAAGCGAGACCCTGTCTCAAAAAGCAAAAAAAAAAAAAAAAAAAGTAGTGCAGTTTCTGGGCAGGAGAGCAGGACCTGGTGAAAGGATGGTGAGCTGCACCCCTTATGGATGTCCAGGCTTTCTTCCAATCATATTTGCCTTTTTTGCAAATTTCCAGTGTACTTAATTTCTTCAGTATGCCATAATCTAATGGATACACTATGTCTTAACTTGGCATCAGTTATAAATTAGTTTGAAACAGTTCCTGATTACAGCATCTGGCACGACTGGCAATCTCTCCCCTCTTTAAGGCAACTGCCAAGAGGGGGAGGTTCCATTCTGTTCCACTGCGCTGCGTATGGCTGCACATTCCTCACCAGAGTGACCACCCAGCTAGGGCCTCATTCCCGAGCCTGTCCAGAGGTCAGGCGCATGTCTCTGGTGGCTCTGCCTCGCCATGGTTGGACTTGGAAATGACTCAGTGTGGATTTGCTCAGAGAAAATATCATGGAACTGAAGAGAGAACCACAGCAGTCATAGCTGCTGATTTGCTGCAAACCTACCTCAGGGCCCTGGAGGCAGCAGACAGTTACAGAAGACAAAGATGTCCGACCATTTTCAAGTTCACATCATCCAGTGTTTATTGGATAGGGTAGGATTTGTCCTCTTCTTTTCCTTTCTTCAGGAAGCAAATAGTAGGACAGTAGGTGGTGGGAGGAAAGATAAAGGAACAGGGCTCAGAAGTCCATGTGCTGCCATTCGCAAGTGAACATTGTGTGGTTTATAGGTGTAATGACCCTGCTTTGCAGCCATCACAGCCATGGCTACAAAGGAGGACGCTTTTCTTTCCCACAGTCTTGTCCCAGGTCTTTGTGCAGGGTGTGCTTAGTCACTTAGAGAAAGGCTTTTTATTTACAGTGTTTAGTATCTATACATAAAGGTTCAGCAATTGTGATTCAATTCAGTAGGATTTTTTTCTTTGTTGGCAAAAAACAGTGATCACCATTGGATACTTCTGTGATCTAAAAACACACCAGTGTGTTGAAAGAGTTGCAGCCCACCATTCCCACCTCTCCTGGTGTGGGCGAAAACCCTTTTCCAGAGAGGACCTCTTGAACAGAAGCAGGCAAGGGGCATGACTACCCAGCGAGCCAGTGTGCAAAATGCCATGAACTCTCCCTGTGCGCGTTGCCCTTTGTTCAGACCACTCCCCTCTGTGCTGAGAACAGTACTGCCACAGTCAAGGCCAAGGCCTTTCCTGTCACTTCCCTCTTGGCAGATGCCAGACCATCCCAGTGAGAAAGTCACTTGCCTTGTAGTCATCCTCTGCCTTGTGCATCATGGCAGTCTTGTGACAACAAAAGACCTATGAGTCACGTGACTTTGGGAACATTCTGATGCAGCTAAATTCATCATCTCCAACTGAGGGGACCTCAAGGGGGCCATGCCAAACAGAAGTTCACAGTGATCTTGGCATCCCTCACTTCACTTTCCAGACCTCCCTTCATCTCAGAAGGGCATGGCTTAGAATGCAAATTTATCAGTCAGAATGGTCCTTTCATTTTCATTTTTAGAAAACTCATACTAAAGCTACTTCTTTATGCAAAGAGGCGGGATTGAATATTTTGGAATGTCTTATTACTGTAGTAGAATGGGGAATGTGCATGTGCAACATCAGAACTTCCTTAGAAATGTACTGTGTGTAGATTTCTGCAGCTACACTGAAGATAGTCTGGTACTGTCCCAGCGAATCCTGACTGTCAGTTTGAATTAACTAAGACTCTTGGAGAAGTGACTGGAATCTGAGGGAACCAATCTCATCAGAGGGTTAAGCATACCCTTCCTCTGGCCCCAGCCCTTCCTCTCTGCTCTGCCTTCTCCCTGCTCTCTGCATGCCATGGTTTAAGTTTTGCATGGGAAGCCCTTTCACCTTGATGTTTCTGCCTTGGAGTGATTCAGTCATGGGCTGAACTCTCCAAAACACTCTCCCTTAAAGTTCTGTCAGGATCTTATCTCAGCAGTGAAAAGCTGATCAATATTGCACCTTTGGCAGCCAGCAAATGTTTGTCACTTGCACAGTAAGAACCTCCTGATTTTTACTATTTTACTGAGATATTTTCATATCTCCATGGAGATTTCAGCCTCTTTTGTATTACTTTTTTTTGATATCCCTTACCTTCCAGATCAGAGCTCACAACCCACAGGCAAAGAGCAAGTACAGATTTATCCACTTTGAAGTTGGAGCCATGTCATTCTTCTTTCTGTACCATGTGAACAGAAGCCCCTGAATTTACCTCATACATAGTTATGGTTTTGTAGACTGAATGTATGGGCCTGAGACACACACTGAGTCTGCACCTACAGCATCCAAGCCCACTGGAGAATTTCTCTCTGAATAGGACTGTCTTAGGACAAGTGTGGACTGGTATTCCCACCCTTTCCCCTACTCTATAAAATGTCAGTGAGCCTTCCATAAAAGAGTCCATTGAGCAAATAAATTTATTAAATGATGTGTATTAACCCCCCTTCTTTGAAACCCACAGTATAAACTGGTAAGCTCAAGGTTCTTTGTAGTTCTCTAATAAATAAATCTTGGGCTGGAGATTTAGCTCAGTGGTTCCAGCACCTGCCTAGCAAGTACAAAGTCCCTGGTTCGACCCCCAGTAACCACATAGAGTAATATTTGTTGTGGTGACTCATGCCCACCAGCAATCAATACCACATATCATGATGCTGGTCATGGTGGCTCACGCCTGTAATCTTAGCACTCAAGAGGCAGAGGCAGTAGGATTGCTGAGTTTGGGGCTTGCCTGGGCTACATAGTGAGCTTAAGGCCAGCCTGAACTACAAAGTGAGACCCTGTCTCAAAAAAAAAAAAAAATGCCAGACGTGGTGGCTCACACCTATCATCCCAGCACTCGGGAGGCAGAGACAGGAGGATTGCTGAGTTCAAGGCTTGCCTGGACTACATAGTGAGCTCAGAGCCAGCCTGAACTACAAAGCGAGACCCTGTCTCAAAAAAAAAAAAAAAAAAAGTCTTGACCCAGAGTTGTCCAAACATTAGACAGGGACTCATTTTTATTTTTGTAGTTTTTATTGGTCCCATTGTTTTGGGACTGTGGCTCCAGTACTGGTTTATCTATGTCTGTGGAATAGAGATCTTAGGTTAGAGCCAGTGTCATAACACATTATTATGGCCTTGACACTAATTTTTTTTTTTTAGATAGGGTCTCACTTTTTAGTTCAGGCTGGCCCTGAGTTCACTATATAGCCCAGGCAAGCCTCAAACTCACAGCAGTCTTCCTGCCTCTGTCTCTCAACACATCATTTTATGTAGAAACAACTTCCTTAGAGACCAGTGAAGCTACAGTGCATTCAAGGATTCCTTGGGCCTGGTTCTCTTGCCTCTTGACGAGCTTGCCTATGGCTGCCAGGATGGCAGAGATGCATCTGGATAGTAGCCTGTGCCCAGCATCTCTTCCTTCTCACTTAGTCATTCGAGCTGCTGGTACCCTAAGGTGTGAAGATTGGACGGGGTTCTCCTGAGACAGCCTAGCTGGCTGTCCAAGCCACTTCTGAAATGCACGGATCAATCAAGGATGATACATTTTGTCTTAAGGAGAGACCTACAATTGAGATCATCACGTGAATGAATTTCATTATCACTAATGCTCAGAAACCAGAAGGTCAATCTGGAAGAGGGTCTTCTGTTTACAGGGGAGGAGAACCCAAATGTAAGCACCTCAGTGAGCACATGAGGGAGGGGATGCTAATAGCACGTGTGCTAGATTGTGTACTGTTTTTCATAAAGAAACGTATCTCACCGTGACAGAAATACTGGGAGAAAGACAGCATCATCAGTTTTCAGTTGAGGAAACTGAACTTCAGGGAAATGAAGTAAATTACCCAGAGTCAAACAAAGTTCATAATTAGTAGAGCTGGTGTTGTGACCTAGAGGAGGCCAACACGAGAACTGGAGCTTCTCAGAGCCTGCTACTGCTTCCCAAGAGCCCTTCAATCTTTTCCGAAGATGTCTTTCATTCAAGTTCCACAGTCTTTTCATAATTGAAAATAAATACCACTGTGGTTACCCTAACTCTGATTTTTGTTTTTCCAAATATGTGCTACTTACTGTTTTGGCCAGCAAATCCGTTGTGTTTTATGTGTAAGTGAAGTTACAACCAAATGCCACATTATCAATCTGATTTCATCCCCCCCCAAATCCCTTAGATGTTTAAGTCTTTAAGGATACAGACTTTATATTGCTAGAAAGTGAAAACTTATTAGTGGAGAAGTATGAAGTGTGAAGTCATCCATGATCAACCACGGTGTTCAGGGAGACGCCCAGCGCTTTGAGTGCTCTGCACCTGGACAACACCAGAGCCACTACACACGCTGCATCTCCTTTGCAACCCAATTTCAGTGGATTTCTCTAACAGCTTTCAAAGTCAGAATTGAACTAAAGAAATTTGGAGATGTAGATATGGGCACAACTTTCTATACTTGGCATCAAAACATTATTGACAGATTACACAAATTTTTAAAGAAATAAAACTTTTTTTCTTTTCTTTTTTTTTTTTTTAGACTGGAACCTCACTATATTGTCCAGGTCTGACTTTGAACTCCTGGGCTGAAGTGGTCTTCCTGTCCAGCCTTCCAAGTAGCTGGGACTAGAGGCATACACCGCCATGCCTGACTTGAAAATTATATTTGAGATTGTGATTTAAGGATACTTACAGAGAAAGTTGTTAAATCTCCACCAAAGTATATATTGGATATCTTCCAAGTCACTATCCCAATGTTTATTATGATTCTACCCTTAGGATAGTCTTGGGGCTGAGGATTTAGCTCAGTGGTTCTAGAGTCTGCCTTGCAAGCACAAGTCCCAAGTTTGATCCCCAGTAACCACATACCACAGTGCTGGGCATGGTGGCTCACGCCTGTAATCCCAGCACTTGGAAAGCAGAGCCAGGAGGATTGCTGTGAGTTTTGGGTTGCTTATGCTACATAGCAAGCTAGAACAGCCTGAACTACAAAACGAGACCCCATCTGAAAGGGAAAAAAAAGGATAGTCTTGACATCTTTTCGGAATGTATCTCTGGTAAGCCTTGGTCAGCATGCTTGACATACTTTGGGGTTCAAAATGACCATGAGTGCGGCTCTTGCTACACTGGGTAGCATTTGCTCTGCGGTCGCACACTGTTCCAAGCACTTTATACAGGTTAGTGCTTTACCTTTGTTCATTTCCTTAAGGAATAAGAGATAGAAATGAAAAAATAAGTAGTCTGGGTTTTTATAAAAATTATAGGTCCTGGGCTGGAGATTTAGCTCAGTGGTTCCAGCACCTGCCTGGCAAACTGCAAGGTCCCTGGTTCGATCCTCTGTAACCACATACGACAATACTGGGCGTGGTAACTCACACCCTCCAGCAATCAGTACCACATACCACAATGCAGGGTGTGGTGGGTCACACCTGTAATCCTAGCATTTGGGAGGCAGAGGCAGGAGGATTGCCAAATTCAAAGTTTGCCTGGGCTACATAGTGAGCTCAGGGCCAGCCTGAACTACAAAGCGAGACCCTGTCTCAAAAGCAAAATTACAGGTCCTAAGTAAATAGATATCTCTCAATCCTCTATATCTATAACTTCTAGGTCCATGTATTGGGGGAGAAATGGTGTCTGTACTGAACATGTAAAGAGTTTTTTTTTCTTGTCTTTATAGCCATTTACATTGTATTAGCTGTTATAAGTAATCAAGAGATGAGTTGTGGTAGGTTCTATGCAAACACGATGTGATTTTTACATAAATAATTTGGGCATCCATGGTTTCTAATATCCAAGGGAGGTGGCTAGAACTAATTCCCCATAGACACCAAGGGATCAATTTACTTTTATATATATTTCCAAGAGGACAATTTGGTTTTGTTTGGTTATTTATTCTTCTAGGTATTGCATTATTTTCCACTTGTATGTTTCCTTATTCTGAGATAAGTTTTCTCATAGATGATGTATTGTAAATATCAATCTTGAAAAGTCTTGTGCTTTGAGAGGCTATGGGATAATCAGTTGGGAAGCAGACATAGCTCAGCTCTTATCTCTCAGCAACAGTCTTGAGTCACTGCAGGGCTCCAGGGCTGTAGTGTGTGGACCATGGACTCTTGATTTTCTGTCCATCTACCCACAGAATAAATACAGAAAGACAGAATAAACCATCAAAACTAGGTTTACTATTTTTTAAAATGCTCTATCTCTGAAAAGGATGTTACCAAAATGTAGCCACCAAATTGTTAATTTTTTTTTTTTTTTTTTTTTTTTTTTTTTTTTTTTTTTTTTTTTTTTTTTTTTTTTTTGAGACAGAGTCTCTCTTTGTAGTTCAGGCTGGCCCTGAGCTCATTATGTAGCTCAGGCAAGCCTTGAACTGAGCAATCCTCCTGCCTTTGCCTCCTGAGTGCTGGGATTATAGGCTTGAGCCACCAAGCCCAGCATTTGTGGTATGTGGTACTGATTGCTGATGGGCATGAGCCACCATGCCCGGTATTGCATGTGGTTACCAGGGATTGAACCAGGGACCTTACGCTTACTAGGCAGGCGCCGGAACCACTGAGCTAAATCTCTGGCCCCAAATTGTTAATTATTGATTTGTTTCTGTAACAAAAAGATCTGTGGCAGATATCATGAAATAGAAGAGCCCTCATTTTGTAGGGTCATATTTTGACTTTCATTTCTTGCCTAGGTCTTGATGGTCACCTTCTATTTAGGTTTAGAGACATTCTCTTTACTTAGGGCCCAGTGCCCCTTGGTCTTGAGTGGCAGGACTGGCTTCTCCTTAAGGGCCAAGATGGTTCCATCCTTCACTGTCTAGAAGAGGCTGTCTTGAGACCCAGTAATGAGGAAGTAAAGTTACTCCCAAACTACCATGATCCCTGGTACCTGTACCCCACTGTAGCTCATATTTCTCCCTTTCCTTCTCTAAAGTAAACTTCCAAAATTTGAGAAGAAAGACATGTTGCTAGGGCTTCATTTCAGCCTTCACAACCCCTACAATTTCCATTTGAATGGTTAGCTACAAACACAAAATTTGTTTCCTCTATCAGAGAACACTGTGGAAACAAAGATTTGGAAACACAGGGGAAAAGTAATATAAATAGTAAGTTCGGGTTATTTCTCCCCTATTGTTTGGTTTTGCATTTTCTTTTCTGAGACTGAGTCTTGCTCTATAGGTCAGACTGGCCTTGAACTCACTGTGTAGCCTAGGGTGGCCTGAAACTTAATGATCTTCCTGCCTATACCTCCCCAGGGCTGGCACTGCAGGTGTGTGCCACCATGCCCTGCTCCCCTGTGTTTTAATGCCTAACTGTTGAAGGACAGTGGCTTTAAAACAACATAAATAAAAGTAAAAACAAAGTTTTAGAACTTGAGCAAGTTGCGCCTTTGTCAGATGGAAAGAAAAAAGAAGTAGCATCAGTGCCTCCTCCATGTGGATTTTAGTCAAACTTCTTAGAATTTCAGAGCACCTCTGGCTGGTTGGCAGGTAAGCAATGCCAGGGCAACATGGCTCTGGGCATTGTGCTTCACACCAGAGGTGCCATTTTATGCTTCCTCTCTTTAGAAGCTTCTTTCCTGACTGCTGTTAAGTGCTGTGTCCTCATGACCCTAATTTACCAATGCCCCCAAGCCCTGAGGTTGCTGCCAGCCTGCCCAGTGTCACTACCCACCTTGTGGTACCTTCACACCAGAGGTGCCATTTTATGCTTCCTCTCTTTAGAAGCTTCTTTCCTGACTGCTGTTAAGTGCTGTGTCCTCATGACCCTAATTTACCAATGCCCCCAAGCCCTGAGGTTGCTGCCAGCCTGCCCAGTGTCACTACCCACCTTGTGGTACCTCTGTGTGGCCAAGGGAGGAAGATACCCTGTGGAAACATGGCCCCCCAGGCCATGGGTGGGTCACTTTCCTTCAGAAGGTGCAGTGGGCAAGTGGTCAGCCTGCCCGGGCACCTCAGTACTTTAATTCCTTCTTCCTTCTTTCTCCAGAAAGAGTTTTCTGAAGAAATCATCCAAAATGGAAGCCGGGCTCAGATTTCTGTTCAAATCTACAACGCCACATTCTCAGTGAGAATTGCAGCCGTCACTAAAGGGGGAGTTGGGCCTTTCAGTGACCCGGTGAAGATATTCATCCCTGCACAGGGTGAGAGCAGGCCCTTACTGGCGGGTAGAAGGTGGCAGGCACTGCAGATTGCCAAAGTGTAGCCTGTGACACAGCGGCCAATTCAAGGATGAAAAATAACCCAAAGGAACGTTTACAGTGATAAAGATTGTTGGTATGACACATTTCCATGTCACAGAGTCCCCGCACCCACGGGTCCTGCTGCCATTACTGTGCAGGGTAATAACAGATGAGGCCAGTCCTTTCAGAATGCCAAATCTGCCTGGCTGCACCCGGTTTAAATGAGGGGACATAACTGAATTTGGGATAGGCAGCATGACTGAGCCCTAGCTCTCTATCACTGGCACTGCTTATTTGCCAGTGTTTGTTTTGCTGTGTGCCAGGCCATGCCACTTGCCCTGTTTTTACCCATTCAGCCCTCAAGTAACACGCTTTATGACCCAGTCTGCACAGAACCTCAAGGGTTTCCGACAGAAGCCCTGGGCTGATTGAGCTAAATACCCAGCCATACGTGCTTTCACTTTGCTGGAACCTTTTGGCAAGGTGCCACCATGGTGCCCGGGTGGCTGCTCTCCTCTCTGCATCTGGCTAGAATTGTGTCACACACCTGTAGTTTCAGCACCTGAGGAGCCCTAGTCTCTGCTCCTCTCTGATGGGGACACTAGCTGTGGCAACTTAAGAGAAATTCAAAGTCCGTGAGATTCTGTTTCTAAAGAAACAGCCTTAAAAACAAAGTCAGGGCATAAGGTTGCAAAACTTTCATCTTCAAGCACAATGAACTCTAAGCTTTGTGAAAGCTTTGCTCTCCAGGTAGCCTCTATTTTGCACATTTTCAGTTGCATAAATATGAGCTAGTGCAGCTCCCACTCACTGCACACTTCACATTTCAGTTCAGCTTTATGCCGGCTCTCAGTCCACAAGTCACCGGATGAACACAGTTGTGGGTGATGATGGTGACCTGTCACTTCAGTCCTTTCAAAACCTGTCACTGATTATGCCTCACACCCATCACTCTGTCCGTGCACATCCAGCAAAAGCTTGTGCCATGTTGTCTCCATGCATCTGGTGCCAATCCTACAAAGCTGGCACAGTGAAGGAATGAATTGGGGAGGAGAGTGCAGCAGAGACATGGAAAGGGTAGCGTTGGGTGAAACTTGACCTGAGTGTAAGTCACCTTAGGGTGCTAAGGCTGCTGCCAGCATTGGGCAGAAGGAAAGAAGAGAAGGGAAGGGAGGGGAGAGAAGAGAGGAGGAAAAAAAAGAAAAACACTCTATAGGAATTCTCAGAGATACTTTACAACTTTGAAAATAGAAAATATGAAACACTGAAAGTTGATCCAAACTTGAAAAGGAAGGAGCCTGACAATTCTCCAAAACACAGGAAATGTATCTTCTGTGCCTTAAATTACATTAATAAGGAAGATACACTGTCCAGACTACTCCCAATAGATTTTTTCAATGAAATAACACTTTAACTCCTAATGTTTCTCATTTAAAATTATAGGGCAGCAAGCAAATATTTCTTTTACTAGTTTTTTTGGTCCTATATATTTATAACCAATATGAAAAATGTCCCGTTAGTTGTTTTATTATTTTTTAAGTTGTGTATATTTATGGAAATAATGTGATATTTGACTTGCATATGCTTTGTAGAGTGATTGAATCAATCTAGTTTTAATTATTAAGAATACCCAGAGGGCTGGGAATGTGGCTCAGTGGTACCGCACCCACCTGGCAAGAACAAGGTCCAGAGTTCAATCCTCAGTACAATCAAAAAAGAAAAAAGCTCTGAGCCAGGTGTGGTACTCCATGTCTATATCCCCAGCACTTTGGAAGGCTGAGGCAGGAGAATCACATGTATGAGTCTCACCTGGGCAATTTGGCCAGATTCTGTCTCAAAATAAAAAGCAAGGGCTGGAGATTTAGCTCAGTGGTTCCAGTGCCTCCCTAGCAGGTGCAAGATTCCTGATTTGATCCCGGGTAACCACATACAATAATACCAGGCGTGGTGGCTCGTGCCCACTGGTAATCAGTACCACATACCACAGATGCCGGGTTTGGTGGCTCAAGCCTATAACCCCAGCACTTGGGAGGCAGAGGCAGGACAATTGCTGAGTTTGAGGCTTGCCTGAGCTACATAGTGAGCTCAGGGCCAGCCTGAACCACACAGTGAGACCTTGTCTCAAAAAATAAATAAAAAAATAAGAAACAAAAAAACCAGGGATGCAGCTCAGTGCAGCAGCCCTGGGTTCAATCACCAGCACCACACACCACACACACACACACACACACACACACACTATATAGTTTCATCTCGCACAGAGATTGCCTGCATTTGTAGATCATAAGAGATTAAAGATTTACCTAGTTCTAAAAGCTTCTCATTTATCTGTCCTTTAATGTTAAAGCTAATGTTACTTGTGTGTTTCAAATCCCAAAGAAACCTCGAAACTGATTCTGTTGCTGTGTTCCAGGCGTGGACTCTGCACCGTCCTCCACCCCGGCGCCCGGCAGCACAGAGCCGGTGCTCGTGGTCCTGGGCTGTTTGTGTGGATTTATTCTGATTGGGTTGATTTTATACATTTTTCTGGCCTTGAGAAAAAGAGTGCAGGAGACAAAGTTCGGGTAAGTTTCCTCATGAAAAGTGTTGATCTGGTGATGCTGATGGGGTTCCTGTCCTGAGTGACAAAACTTCCCCAGTCAACCCTGCTGCACACTTTGCACCCACAGAGGCGCCTGACTTGTGTGTGCCTCAAGCCAGACAGCTTCCAAACTTGGGCCACTTCAGGCTACAGCCAGAGCCAGGAAAGGGGCTGTCATGGAAAAGAGTGCAAGTAGTCTTCACTACTCAAAAGGGCTTTTAAAGATGCCAGTAAGGGCCAGGAATTTAGCTCAGTGGTTCCAATGTCTACCTGGCAAGCAAAAAGTCTCGAGTTCAATCCCTGGTACTACATATCACAGTCCTTGGCATGATGGCTCATGCCTGTAATCCTAACACTCGGGAGGCAGAGGCAGTAGGATGGCTGAGTTTGAGGCTTGCCTAGGCTATATAGTGAGTTCAGGGCCAGCCTGAACTACAAAGCAAGACCCTCTTAAAAAAAAACATGACGGTGGGGCCAGAGGATTAGCTCAGTGGTTCTGGCGCCTGCCTCGCAAGTGCAAGGTCCTGATTTCGATCCCCAGTAACCACATACAATGCTGGGCGTGGAGACTCATGCCCACCAGCAATCAATACCACATACCACAGTGCTGGGCGTGGTGGCTCACGCCTGTAATCCCAGCACTCGGGAGGCAGAGACAGGAGGATTGCTGAGTTCGAAGCTTGCCTGGGCTACATAGTGAGCTCAGAGCCAGTTTGAACTACAAAGCGAGACCCTGTCTCAAAAAACAAAACATGATGGACCGGAGATTTAGCTCAGTTGTTCCAGCGCCTGCCTCCCAAGTGCAAGGTCCTGAGTTCAATCCCGGTAACCACATACAACAATGCTGGGCATGGTGACTCACGCCCACCAGCAATCAATACCACATACCACAGTGCCGGGCGTGGTGGCTCACGCCTGTAATCTGAGCACTCAGGAAGCAGAGACAGGATTGCTGAATTCGAAGATTGCCTGGGCTCCATAGTGAGCTCAGGGCCAGCCTGAACTACAAAGCAAGACCCTGTCTCAAAAAAAAACATGTTTGGCATCAATGCAAACAGAGAACATAGTCCATGCACAACATGGGGTATGCACTTATAGGTAAGAATTGAATGTAGGTTGAAGAATTAATTTCAGGTCTGGAGATAGGATATAAGTTTTTGTTTTATTTTTATTTTTTAAACTAGCCTGTTTTAGGCACTGGAGAGAGAGAGAGAAATGAGCAACACCAATGTGAGGCTGCCCACATGTAGTTTATTGTAGACTTGCAGTTGAGATATACAGAAGAAATGCTTTATTTGAAAATACTTTAAGCCTCTACAGACTTATAGATTTAACACCAAAATAGATTTGAGAAATGAACTGATTGAGCCTTAGTTGTAATATGCTGGGAAAAGTTGAGATTGAAAATTACAGAATTTACATATGCTGCTAACACTAATATGTATCTTGTTATTTTGTATAGTACCTAGAGTGGGACTCATAGAGGTACTCCAAAATAAACTAGAAAATATTGTGATTGGCAGAAAGCTACTAATTCTTGGAAGAATCCTGGGGGAAAGTAATCAGCCTCTGTATCCCTTTTTTTTTTTTTTTTTTTTTTTTTTTGCTTTTTTGGAGACAGGGTCTCGCTTTGTAGTTCAGGCTGGCCCTGAGCTCACTATGGTGCCCAGGCAAGCCGCCGCGAACTCAGCAATCTTCCTGTCTCTGCCTCCCAAGTGCTGGGATTACAGGCGTGAGCCACCATGCCCAGCATTATATGTGGTAACCGGGGATCGAACTCAGGTCCTTGCGCTTGCAAGGCAGGCGCCGGAACCACTGAGCTAACCCTCCGGCCCCTGTATCCCTATTTTTATAGTGTATATGTCTTTTCTCATCCACCCAGGACTGCATTCACAGAGGAGGATTCTGAACTAGTTGTAAATTATATAGCAAAGAAGTCCTACTGTCGGCGAGCCATTGAACTTACTTGTAAGTTGTCTTTCATTTTCCTTTCTGACCAAAGTTCAAATAGTGGAGAGTCAAGAAAGCATGAACAACAGGCAGGTTTGTAACAAAAGTCCAAAGTGTCTAAGTGGATCCTTTTCTCTGGGTGTGGTGGTGCACAGCCAGAATCCCAGCACTCTGGGAGGCTGAGGAAGGCAATCACAGGTTTAAGCCCAGACTGGGCCATTTGGCAACTTAGTGACACCCTGTCTAAAAATAAAATTAAAAGACCAGTGCAAAGGCCTTTGGTTCAGTCCCTACCATACACACATATACACACACAAATTGAATCTTTTCATTGTACAAAATGTCAGAAACTAGCATGTTGGTGAACCCTGTCACATACACCTCTGCCAGCTGTGTTGTTTGTGGAAATCTGGAATTAAATCCAGAGTTCAGAAGCCAGGTTTCAGGATTCATAACACCTAAAGAGGAATATTCTGGGCCGGAGGGTTAGCTCAGTGGTTCTGGCACCTGCCTCGCAAGCGCAAGGACCTGAGTTCGATCCCCGGTTACCACATACAATGCTGGGCGTGATGGCTCACGCCTGTAATCCCAGCACTTGGGAGGCAGAGACAGGAGGATTGCTGAGTTCGCGGCGGCTTGCCTGGGCACCATAGTGAGCTCAGGGCCAGCCTGAACTACAAAGCGAGACCCTGTCTCCAAAAAGCCAAAAAAAAAAATTAAAAAAAAAAAAAAAAAGAGGAACATTCTAGCAGATGGGATAAAGGTCAGAGGTTTAAAGGAAATAGCCACGCAATGGACATAATATCCAACTTGATTTCCAGACCTCCTGGCAGCCAAGTCATAGGACAATTGCCAACATGCTTGGCAGCAATTATGGTTTGAATTTTGCTGAATCAGAGAATAGGACCTTCTGGTCAAAAAAGAATAAACAGATAGCAGTGTCCTTGAAGAACTTTAGAAATGATACAGAAAGTATATGTAAATACTATCAAATTTGTGCTTGTGGATATTTGCCCAAACAAAACAGAAAGGACTTAAGAACATTGGGTTACAGTCTGCTATGAAATCAAAACTCTCTTAACAGAGAATATTCATTTCTTTATTTTTCTAATCTATATGTTTTGATATATCTATTCTTGTATTTTACAAAAATTCTTGATTTAGATAATTTCTTCCTTTATCAAAGGACCACTTGGTAATTCTGTTTCTAAGAGTTAATGCAGCCTTTCTAGATATTCATACATTTTTTTTCTTTCAAAGCCCTTAACTTATGCATTAACTGTGGCTCAGAATGAATCATTTGCCAAATTACTATATAATCATTCTACTCTTTCCTGGTGAATTCTTCTCACTGAGAACAAGTAATGGCAGTGCTGCCTGTCTGTTCTATACCTTGTTACTGTACATTCCTTACTGTAGACAGTCTTACCCCCCAGCTCCCCAAAGTGCTCCATTTTATACTTCCTGTGTCCTTACAAGGAGGTACCCTGTATCACTGTGGGACAACAGCTTGTTCTCTGGATGTTTCCTGGGGACTAGGTATCTCCTTCACCAGAGAAAGACATGGGAGGTGTCCTGGGCTCTTTTCTATACTATAGTTATAGCTCTAAATAGTAAATAATCTGCTAGCAACTGTCTGTTGACTTGTTTTCCTTACTCCTTTAAGTCAGGATCAAAACCCTTCTGTGTGAGCTTGCTGGTTACACAATGGAAAGAGAAATATTGTTCTTTTTTTTATAGTTACTCAAAATTACTCTTGTCCTGAAGGATTCATTTTACATGCTTTGGCCACAATAGAATGAACTGTGGTGTTTTACTACTGGCACATAGAAAAACTAATGGATACAAAAATTTTAAGTTATAACTGTTATACAGAACTTTAAATATGATTTTAATTATATTTAAGTGAAAGAAAGCATGCTGATAACTCTGTCTTGTTACTTTTATAGTACATAGCTTGGGAGTCAGTGAGGAATTGCAGAATAAACTAGAAGATGTTGTGATTGACAGGAATCTTCTAATTCTTGGAAAAATTCTGGGGGAAGGTAAGCAGTTTAAGATAATTCTCTTAAAATGTAGAGTAAGAAGAAGAAATTGAGAAGAATATTTGAAATGTATACTGATGAAATATAATGCCAATTTGATGACTTTAAATTGTAATAAAAATAATTGTACCTAATAATTTACAGTAGCTTATTGATTTTTGAAACTCTGATTTGAAAACAGCCTCCATGGTGCACACAACACACAGTGGACTGAGAAAATATTAATTCCTCACCTTTATTGAAAAGTGAACAGCCAGATGTGGTGGTTCACACCTGTAATCCCAGCACTTGGGCGGCAGAGACAGGAGGATTGCTGAGTTTGAGGCTTGCCTGGGCTACATAGTGAGCTCAGGGCCAGCCTGAACTACAAAGTGAGACCCTGTCTCAAAAAAAAAAAAAAAAAGGGTGAACAATTTTTTTTTTTTTTTTTGCTTTTTGGAGACAGGGTCTCGCTTTGTAGTTCAGGCTGGCCCTGAGCTCACTATGGTGCCCAGGCAAGCTGCCGCAAACCCAGCAATCCTCCTGTCTCTACCTCCCGAGTGCTGGGATTACAGGCGTGAGCCACCACGTCCGGCATTGTGGTATGCGGTGTTGGTTGTTGGTGGGCGTGAG
>PVIC010004106.1:0-64675 GCA_004025085.1 Thryonomys swinderianus
TTTTTTTTTTTTTTTTTTTTTGAGACAGGGTCTCACTTTGTAGTTCAGGCTGGCCCTCAGCTCACTATGTAGCCCAGGCAAGGCTCGAACCTCGCAATCCTCCTGTCTCTGCCTCCTGAGTGCTAGGATTACAGGCGTGAGCCACCACGCCCGGCAACTAATCCTAGTTTTTTGAGGAATCTATACACTGATCTCCATAAGGGGAAAGAAAAAAATTGGTTAAAAAAAAAAAAAAGGAATCAAAGCTTGTGAATATAGGCATGGGTGGGGTTGTAGGGTGGGTAGAGGAAGTGGAAAAATGAGAATTAAGTTATGTCATATAGTAGTACAAATTCTCAATGTGGAGTGTAGTTGTGATGTGTATATATAATATACCAATAAATTAAATCAAAAGAAAAAAAGCAGCACCTCAGGGTACTGAGAGATAGCTAAGTAAGCAACTCACTAGGGCAGAATGCAGTCTCTCCCTTGGATATTACCTATTTAACTTGTAGTTTTTATTGTCTATTTTTTAATTCTGGAATCTGTGATCTGTGAAAGTGGTGCTTCATTTCTGCTCAAAGCAAGTAAGGAATGTCAAGGCTGAGAATGGTCCCCAGTTAAATGTTAGGCGCTTGTAACTGTGTATATCTGTGCAGTAGATTCAAACTGGGTCTTACTTGAGTCCAAGGAGTTATGGGAACACTAGAGGAAGACTACATAGCAAAGTTTTAGAACAAGTTTTTCTACAAAGTACTTCATAGAGTCCCTTGAACTGGTAGAGACTTGTACACCAGGAATGAGCTTTGCAGATCAGAAGATGGAGAAACTCATTTACAGCTAATAAGAAATGAGTCTGTACCTCAAACATCCAAAACTGGTTTCCTTTCCAAAAATTGGAATTCCTCTTGCAGAGACATGGCAAGCAGATCCAAGGACAGGACGGCAGTAAAATGCTAACTGAATTTTAGAGGCCCAGGTCTACTAAGAAATGAAGATTGTTTCAGGGATCAGATGGGAAGGAACACCCAGCTGCTGCTGCGGTGCAGTCGCGGAAGGAAGCTTTACAAAGAGCTCGGTGGGATCCTGAGGAATGGTGGGCTCTAGGGAAGTAGAAAGGGAGAGCTGAAAAGCTCACTACAGTCAAGGATCTTAGAAATGGGTACACATATGTAAGACCAGGGCTTGACTGCGTACACTCTCAAAAGGTCAGGCTCTGAAACCTGGAATGTTTAGTAACAGTGAGACATTTAAGATGCTTGAATTTGAGTATGATGAAGTAAAATGAGTCCCAACTGACAGTTCTCAAATTTAAGTTGTCTGACTTTTTCCTACCACAGCCATAAAGATTTCTGATGATCCAAGGCTGGCTAAAACTAAAAACTTTGTGAACACTACATCAGAATATTAAGTGAATTATATTTACAATAATTAGCTAGTAATTTTCCTTAAACAGTGAAAAAAATACAATCACATATTAACTATAGTTAGAAGTTCTGGAAAATGGTTTGTAAGTTGTTATTTGGTAAATTGATGAGTATTAGTAAGTCATGGTAGGAGAAATAAAATATATAATCAGTGCATAAAGTTCCAGAAACACTTTATTTAAAAATGGAGTTGTAAATGCATACCAAAATAACATAAGTAATAAATGTAACAAAAATAAATAAGGAGAATAATGTATCCATACAAAATAAAAATAACATAGTAAAAGACCAAATGTTTATAATTGAATGGAACTGTATAAACAAACAATAATGTAAGTAAATTCTGTATCTTCCTAAACTCCTTACCTTCTACTCCATATGGATGCCTCAGTACCCAAATATTAAAGAAGAAGAAACAATGGGGATTATTTTGTTCAATGTTTTCTTCAAACAGGTGACACTCTTATTTATTCCTTCAAAGCATTTGTATCTTTAAAACTTTTCTGCCTTCTTTCATTAGACAGAATAGGGAATTTAGTTTTTCAAAGAGAATAGCTCATTTACCTTTTTAAAAAATTTAAAGTAAAACAGGAGACCCATCATACAATAGACTTGTTTCTACAACTCCACAAAAAGATTTTGCATCTTTATTAACTGTTGCACAGTACAGGACTTTAAAAATCCTGTACTTTCCAAGTGTACAGTTACTTTGTTTCTTAAAACAAATGTAGCACAGGTTATTGCTGATACATTAAAGATCATTTCATAAAAATTGCCATTTAACCTTCACAGACTGATAGGATTAAGGGGAAATCTAGGTCTATTAATAATAACTGAATTGAAATTCACCCGAATTATAGTGTTCTGGAAACACAAAGATAATTACTTTCATTTTAAACTTACCCAGATATAAACTTACTGGAAAGAAAAAGGAAAACCAAGTCTATAGAAGGTATTTTTCATATGCTTCCTGTGCAGTAGCATAAGCCCAAAGCTTTTGTCATTTCTGTCTTGCAGGGTCCCTATAAATGTGTCAGAATGAGACAGGATTTACTATTGGGTCCTACAGGGAAACACATAGAAGCAATTCATTGCTTGGGAGTGAAACTATCAACTATTCTTATGACTACTGGCTCTCCAACTTTCCTAATGAAGAAAATTTTAATCTCATGATCATTTCAAGGGGAATCTTGTTCAGCCATCCCATAAAAACTTGGTAACAGACCAATATACGTGTTCTTAGTTTTAAAAATATACTCCACCTAAACTGCCTGGTTTAATCTTTCTAGTTATGATTTAATCTAAAATGAGAGACAAAACCTTATTTCCATTAAAAAAATTGAAAGAAGGTGCCAAATAGATCATTTTGAAAGTGGAGTAAAACACTGTGGGGGTTAAAACAAATACAGTATTATCTCCTATGTACAAAAAAAGACAGTCCTTATTGATATATAGATATGTCCACCTACCACTCCCAGTAAATCTTAGTGCAAACATAATAATTTCCATGAACCCCAAGACAAGTTACATAGCAACAAAGTTATATAAATCACATCTATGCTGGAAATTTTTAGGACACAGAATGACTGTTCTGAAAGGTCTGCTTTGCTGTAGAGAGCGATCAGTCATCGTGTCCAAAGGTAATGAGTACTAATAAAAATCCTATCACTAGAAGCAAATAGAATGGTTAACAAATCTGTACAGGTGAAGAGGAAGTCCATTTCAGGGAGCAGCTTGGCACAGGAGACATGGGGGTTCAGAAATGTTGGGTTTTAGTTTGCTTGGAGGTCACAGCATGGCTTAAAAAAAAAACACAAAGATCTATGAAGGGAAAGGATGCAATGATATAACTCAGATTGAAATTCATAAAATCACAAAAGGCAAAACTGCCACAATCTGCTTTTCCCTACATGTGCATCAAATGGTTATCTAGATGGTTTGAAAGGATTGATAACACACTACATTCTAGGTAAAAAAAATAAATAAATAAAATTAAGAAGACAGGAATAACAAGATTGCAGTTGATCAAGCTGCCTTGTTTTATGTATCAACACTATGCTGCTTCCAATATTCCTAGTCATTCCGCAGGTAACTCTTTTTCAGCAATCAAGAGAAAGTCATTCATGGACTGTAACATCTTCCTCTTCCCCGTCAGGATTGAACCTATTGAAATGTATACTGAAATCAGCCTCAGATGCGGCATTCTCAAATGCAGCTGGGACTGAGACAGCAGCAGGATGAAGAACCCTAGCTTCTGGCTGGCCAAGTGTTGGTGTCTGACCCGGGCTGCTGTGGTTATTCATGGGACTGGACTTCTGTTTCGGTGGAGATGGCAAGATGGCACTGGGAAATCCCATATTATTCAAAGCTTCCAAAGTTCCATCTGGGTCAATCATAGCATTGATAGCTGAAGGACAAAAAGGTGGTAGAGGGAAAAAATAAAAAGATGTAATTCTAAATGCAGTGAAATGTGGACAAGAACATTGTTTATGGTTTGGATATTTGAACACTCAGTGTGTATGAAATCTTAGGACGTGACTAATTCTTCCAATACTGTATTTACAATCCAATCATAGTAATTCTGTGGGCAATCTTATCTCACATTATATACAGACTAACAGTAACTCTTAGATGGGTCACTTATGAGCATTCCAAGTAATGTACTAAGACTGTTATGTAGAGATGTGGAATTCAAAAAAGAGGTTTTTGAAAATTGCTTTATTATAAGAGGATGCTGAAAACACTAGTTATTATTTCAAATAAATACTGTTGCCTTTCTTATCAACCAGAGAATTGCGGTTTGGTTGCTAAGATGGGGTTTGGAGCCCCCTTAAGCCTGGAGGCCAGAATAGCAGCATCTTTCCATGCCACACAGCACCTTTGTCGTTCTCACTGGCTGAGGGCTACAGCACCTGCTGTGCACATCACTGAGCTGTGGTGTTTCCTCATTGCCTACAAGGTAGTCCCAAGAGGCCAAAGAGAGCCGGCTGCCCCATATGAATGGCCGGGGAAAGACTGACACCAGCCTATGGCCCAAAAGACCTTTGAGTTCTCTCTCAGGAGGAAGTTGTCAGGCAGTGACTTTTCAGCTCAGCATAGGAGAAAGGAGACCGGAGAAGAAAGCACCAAAGATCAGAAATATGCCTGCACCCTAATAGCTAACTAACACTGTGCCAGCAAGCCACTTCTGCTTATGGATGTCTATCCCATCCATAGGCATGATGGGCCTGAGTAAAGGTTAGTACGAATGTCTCAGAACCAGCATATAATGCCTATGCTATTCAACCAACAGAAACTAAATAGAATTAGCAGATGGCTCTGGAGTCTGCTTGTTATAACACTAGAGGCCTCTGGGTCAAGACATATATAGGTATTATTAATGCATGACCTAGTTCTAACATGAACCAAACAATGTCTCTGCCATAGTTTAGGAGCCAAACAGACTTTCTCTCATTTTTTTCTCTCTCTTTCTTTTTTTAATTCCTAATCAATATGCACTCACACCTGAGGGACATCTGTTATTTGTATTAAAATATTATTGATATTATTTGGGTTAGAATATACTATTATTTGTATTAGAATATACATTCATTTGAAGTTATATTAGCAATATAATTTTTATCAAAACAAATAATGCTAAATATCAGTAAGCATTTCCAGCTGTATAGACACCTTTTGGCATATTAAATTTATATATTGGCACATTATTCATATATAACGTTATAATTAGTATATTACAATATTGTAATAACATTTAGTCCATGGTCAAATCTAAGTACCAAAATATGCTTAAGACTTAATTTTATTAGATCTTTAATTTATTTACATCAGGTTTCAGAATAACTTTTAATGAGTAACTTGGATAGGTAAAACTGTATTTTTCATACATTATATTTAATCAAATATTGTTCCAATAGTAAAAATACTTAAAAGAAACATATCTTACAATGCACTTCTCCTTAACTTTTGGTTCTTTATACCTAATTTAGTAGTAAATTTACCTTGTAACTGTTTTTCAACTCTTTTCAACTCCTGTAGAATAGAAGAAATCTCCTGCAGGGGAAACAATAACAAAATTATTTACTATAATGAAAACATTTTCAAATGACAAGCAATGACTTTTACCATCATTTTATCTAGAACACATTATCTATAATGTTAAATGTTTTAAAGAAAATATAATATGCAGTGAAAAATTATGGTATCCAGTAAATAAGACTCAAATTTAGAATTTTTTTTTTTTTTTTTTGAGACAGGGTCTCGCTTTATATTCAGCTGGCTCTGAGCTCACTATGGAGCCCAGGCAAGCCTCGAACTCAGCAATCCTCCTGTCTCTGCCTCCCAAGTGCTGGGATGACAGGCGTGAGCCATCACGCCCAACACTGTGGTATGTGGTATTGATGGCTGGTGGGTGTGAGTCTGCACGCCCAGCATTGTATGTGGTCACTGGGGATTGAACTCAGGACCTTGTGCTTGCGAGGCAGGCGCCGGAACCACTGAACTAACCCTCTGGCCCAAATTTAGAATTTTTAATAATAAAACTGAGTAACTTTTACTATGAGATGTCAGTAAAGAATGAAAAGTATAAGGTAATTTATACAATAGAAGCAAGCATCTTGAGGAAACTGTGATGATCAAATCGGCAAAAACTTTTGGATAAAATATCTACAGGTTTTTTTGGAACAATATATAAACTGCAGCCTCAATGTTAGAATTATACTCTGAACAATAAAACATATAAAAAGAAAAAAGAAACATAAAAAAAGAAAAAAGATACAAAGACTATTAGGCAAATGAAAATAACATGTCAACTTAATACTGAACTTTGGTTCTTATTTCAAAATTGCTAATTTATAATGTATAATTATTACAAGAACAAGATGTATTGATTGTAAAAAAAGAGACAAGGACAGTGGTGCATGGCTGAAATTTCAGCACTCTGGAGGCTGAGACAGAAGAGCTTCCTTGAGTTCAAGCCAGCCTGGAGTATACAGTGAATTGAAGGCCAACCTGAATTATACAGTGGATCTTGGCTTAAACTTCCCCCAAAAAACTAAAAACAAAAAACAAAACAAAAATATAAGAACAAGATGTTTAACAGTCAGCAACCCAGAAGGTTGTTTCTTCATATCTTCTGCAACTCAGAAATGAGTGACATTTTAAACCTCTGTGGACAGTCAGTTGAAGCAGTAACAATCCCCAAAGTTGTACATTCACACTTCCTCTTACAATAGAAACCAAGAAATGTCTCAGAGCAATGTTATCTTTCTCGTAAAAAAAAATTCTGCTACTGAAATATTTGAATCTTCAAGAAAAATTACCATACCATGCTTGAGGTTTTCACAATAGGGACCTCACTTTCAGTTCTTAACTTGCTTTCTATTTCATCCCAGTTCCGATCTTTGTCTTTAAATAATATTCTGTAAGTCAAAAAACATGAGCATTTCAGTTTTCATATTTCAAAAGCCAATCATATTTATGCTAACAATACTAAAAACAAGATGCCCTTTTGCAACCACTGTAGGAAGTGAGCATTCCAAGCCAAGAGCACCAATTATATCATGTATGTGAGAGGTCTATTTTATAAAAGTAACTAGACAGTTATTGAAACATTAGTAATACTATGCTCAGTAATGACTAATACATTAACAACTATTAATAACTAATATCTTGTTGAAAATCAAGTGTAAAAAAATGCAGATATAATCCTCAAAATGTAAATATTATTTGTAACTAATACAACTGTTACTCATACAGAAAATTTTATTGTGATAGAATATATACAGTAAGGCATTCAGGAAAATGAATTAAGAGAAGACTGAATTAGGTATTCAAAACTGTACCAATTAAAATCTCTTTATACAGGAACAAATGGGGTTATTGATGGATTTAAACATTATTTTCAATACTGTGAATTGGAAATGATCAACATTTTAACCTCCATATTTATAACCATTCTTTAAAAACCTTAATTTGTAACGTATACATACATATATAACCTCTTAGGATTAAGATACTGCACAATTTATATATATATATTTTTTTTGTTTTTTGAGACAGGATCTCACTTTGTGGTTCAGGGTAGCCTGAACTCACTGTATTGCCCAGGCTATCCTTGAATTCATGGCAATCATCCTGCCTCAGCCTCCTTAGTGTTGGGATTATAGGCATGTGCCACCATGCCTGGCTTACATATACTTTTGACAAAGGACTTAACAATAAATTAAAACTCTATTTTAGAAATTAAATTCAAATATATTGATGTAGGAAATACTAAAAAATTTTAACTTGTCTTTCAAACATGGTGTACTCTTCTTGCCAATACTTTAGAATCTGAGATATACATAATTCAGCAATTTCATAAAGAGCTAAATAACAGTCACCTTTATAATTTCTTTTTGCATTTCTTCAGTGAGTCAGTCTTAGGTGTAAACAACATTAAGAATGTTATTACTATGCCTGTAATCCCAGCACTTGGGAGGCAGAGGCAGGAGAACTGCTGTGAGTTCAAGGCTAGCCTGGACTATATAGTGAGCTTAGGGCTCACTATATACAAAGCCAGACCCTGTCTCAAAAAAAAAAAAAAAGTTGCCGGGCATGGTGGCTCACACCTATAATCCCAGCACTCGGGAGGCAGAGGCAGGAGGATTGCTGAGTTCGAGGCTTGCCTGGGCTACATAGTGAGCTCAGGGCCAGCCTGGACTACAAAGCAAGACCCTGTCTCAAAAAAAAAAAAGTTATTACTATTGGCATTTCATCAATATTTAAGTAGCAATTAAATTAATATCCTACGGTTATTTCTTCAAAGATCAGTTAGCTTCATGTTATTTTAATCAATATGAAATCAAGTGTGAAACACCTGCAATAACATATGAATGTCTTTAGGAATGTAATAATGATTCTAGAATCTGGCCTAAGATTATTCTTCTCACCAATAATTAAATGTTCTACAGTGAGAAAACTATGAACCCTCATCAGCCATCTTTTTAGAGATGATTACCCTAATGAGCGCAGACAGTAGGAAGGAAGTGTCACGTTCCTTTTTCAGTCTGTACAGCAGCAAGACTGGAGGGAAGTAAGAGAGTTACGGCTGTTTCACGGGCCAGTTAGGAAAGAATGAACTCTGTACCACTGAAGAAGTGTCTGCTTAGTCATGAGTGCTAACATTCCATGGATTTTGCCAGGGGCTCATTAGTGAATGGAGTATTTGTACTTTTCAAACTTAATTCATAGATATTCCACTTTTGGTGAAAATGTATTAGAATAATTGCTTAAGGTTTCAGATTCACACACACACACACACACACACACACACACACACACACACACACAGAGCGCCCATGAAAAGATTAAAAAAACTTACTCTAGAAGACAATTTATAAATATCACAATACAGATTTAGGAAGCCAAACTTTTAATTTAGACTTTAGAAAATGAACTCTGATACAACATTTCATTTAACTGCTAAAGAAGAAAAAACCCATATCAAGAAATTATTTTAGACAAGGCTGTAACGGTCACAAATTTTTGTTTGTTCAAAGGTCATTATAAATCTTCAAAGAAAAAAAAAGAGCTTTCAAACTGATCTTGGGATTACATTATATATTCAAAATACTAGGTTAACCTTCCCCATGAAAATACATTAAATTCCAAAGCTCACCTCATCCAGTTATTTAAGTTTTAAACAAAGAATCATTTTAAATAAAACATACTAGCTTTAAGAAAACAAAGGGCTTAGCATTAGAATCTGACACAAATTAAAAAATGAATCCACAAGAAGCATTCAAACAACTTAAATATGGACACTCATAAACTGACCCCAGCAGTCATCGGAGTTCACAAAGTCTGGCACAGATCTTGAAAGACCAGTCATGCCCCAAACTACTCTGATGTTTCCATGAAAAAGGCCCAGTGCTCTATCTTATCTGGTTATTAAACATCCTAACTGCCTTTCAATATAATCTCTTCCATAAAGACTTCCCTGATTATTTGAAGGGGAAACGATTCTTTTTTTTTTTAATTGAACTCTTCATTGGTACTTTTTTTTTTTTTTTTGAGAAAGGGTCCTGCTTTATAGTTCAGGCTGGCCCTCAGCTCATTATATAGCCCAGATAAACCTTGAACTCAGCAATCTTCTTGTCTCTGCCTCCTGAGTGCTGGGATTATAGGCATGAGCCACCATGCCCGGCACTGTGGTATGATTGCTGATGGGCGTGAGTCACCACACCCAGCATTGTATGTGGTTACCAGGGATGGAACTCGGGACCTTGTGCTTGCGAGGCAGGCACCGGAACCGCTGAGCTAAATCTCCAGCCCTATTGGTACATTTTATATACAGCTCACAATCACATTCAACACTGGGGAATTTGTACCAGTATATGACAGAAGTTAATTGTTACTCCTAACAGGTGCTACTGTATCACATGCTCTCTCTCATGTTCTAGTTTATGAATACGTGCTGCACTTTGCTGTTAGATTATAAATTTCACTGGCAATGGGATGATGCTTTACAGCTTCTTTATAGTTCCCACAAAGCCTGTCATAGTATTTATATATAGAAAATTCAGTGCTCAACCTGCAGATAATTAAAATACATGGATCATTCTGTATGAAATATACTATTCATGTTTTTAAAAATCTTTCTAAATTGTCTAGTTTCTGAGGCAGTAAAATCAGTTAACTGATGTACCCTTTTCTCTCAATTTTAATAATCTCAAAGCCAAAGAAATATTTTTCTTTGACAGAGACTAGGGATGGGTCCAGTGTACCCTAAAAACACACCATGTGGTGGGTAGAAAACTAGGGAATAATGCAAGCAATCCATGCCACATGACTGCTCAATGAGACATGACACTTTTACAGACAACATTAGTGTACCCAAAGTATCAATTTAATATATGTTTCCCATGTCTTTTATGATGAAGTCTAAATTCCTAAAACAAATTTTGCCTAAACCGATCCATATTAAGTTCTCTAGTATCTTTTCTCACAATTCTCCAGTCTTTTCACTTCACTGACTTTTTTTTTTTTGAGACAGGGTCTCACTTTGCAGTTCAGGCTGGCCCTGAATTCACTATGTAGCCCAGGCAAGCCTTGAAATCACAGCAATTCTCCTGCCTCTGCTTCCTGAGTACTAGGATTACAGTCATGAGCTACCATACCCAGCGTCACTGACTTTTCAACTAATGCCTCCCCCTATCTTTCGGGTCTTTTATTTCTAAGAATCTTTCTCTGAATTTCCCCAGTGTTCAGTGCTATGTCCAGTACTGCTTCCTCAGTAACTTAGCATATATTTCTCTTTCTTTATCATACAGAATTTTAATTACCTGTCTCATCTGTCTGCATTCTGTACTCAATTGTGAGGGAATCAAAAATTGTGCTCAACAAAAAAACCATTCAATCAATGAGTAAATTTGGAAACTTTATTCCTATATAAAGCTCTTCCCACCTAGTACTGGAGACTGAACCCAGGCCCTTGCACATGCTAGACCAGTTCTCTACTAATATACACACATCTAGGCTGATTCCTAAGATTATTTTACCCTGTGTCTATTTTTGTTTTGTTTTTTGTAGTACAGGGTATTAAATTCAGGACCCTAAATTTGCTAGGTAGGTATGGTGCTGATGGGCTACCCGGCCCAACCAAGTGTTTATTTACTTTTAAATTCTTTCAGTTACTAATTCTTTCATAATACCTTTTTTAGAAGGTAACGAGTAGAATCAAATTCAAAATGGTAACAATTATACATTACCTTCAACTATACTAAATGCATGAGACAACTCTGAGATATAACTCCTGGTCATGGTCTTATAGACTAGAGATTTGTTAGTTCAGGTTTAAAAACTAATCGGTTAAGCTTAATTATTTTCCTGTAAATTTCAAGAGGGGTTTACCCCAGGGAAAAGCAGACTGCACTTGTCTCTGGCTACATATGGTGCTACCAAATCACAGGCAGACGGGGTGCTGGTGAAGGACACCTCTTTCCCTTGTGAAAGATGTTGGAATCAGCAAACTTGGGACCGATGCAGTCATCAAGGGAAAACAAACCTTCCCTAAAGGGATATTAGAAGGGTAATTATTTAATCATGGAGTGTGAGTGAAATAAGAACAATAGGGTCATTTATAAACTCACCTAGATTTTATAAAATGCATTATTTATAGATAATATACAACTTTTTAAAAAATTTGAATCTATTGGTACATCTATAATTACTTTTTAAAATTTAATAAAGTTTGAATTTACTTAACAGAAATTAATATTGTTGCTTAAATTTTCATCCCTTCTGTGTAGCTATTTTTTTAAAAAAGCAAAGAAGTTGAGTAGTAAAATAGATATCATTCAAGTGAAATAATGAAACTAAGACAAGTCACGTGTAGGTAGCAGAAGCCCAGACTGACTTCTTCAACAAATGAACTAGATATGAATTCCATGAGAGCAAAGGTCTTTGTTTTGCTGCTGTCTAAATAGAAAGTCCTGAAGAGTATACTTCATAATCATTTGTTAATTATTGAATATTGTTGCTATTCTTCAGAAAATGCTTATTTAAAACTCATGAAGATACACAAAATGATAAAGGTCAACTATCTTAAAAAAAAGGATGGCAACATAACTTTTAAATTAACAAAATAACTTTTAAACATAAGTTTTTAAATTACATACATATACATGGCACTCTAAGAAAAGTCAAAGATTCGACTGCTTTTGAACTATTAAGGCAATATGCTTCATTCTGCTAGCAAATATGGAGGGCTGTCAAAATATTTCACCAACATTCTTGAAAAAGTAAAGATATTACATGGAAAGATCAAGGTGCAGAAAAGAGAGTACAAGATCCTGTTTACACAGACTGTGAGATATAAATCTGTACAGGAAAAACCATCTATATGTATATACCATACTCTCATACATATATGAAGGATGTTGTGTATGTGTGTATATATATCATTCCCTATAAATGGTTATTTCTCTAATTCTTTTTAATCATTTCTTTTTTTAGAAATAGTCAAACGAAAAAGAAAGCTATTCCTTTCAATTATTTATCCTAACTAGTTATTGTGAAGTTCATTCTTCATGCCAGGGAACTGAAGGTCATAATGGTCAATATAAGATAATCCTGATGCACAGGAATCAGGTTGGGAAAGGCTAAAACATTGAAAAAATATTGTACTTTAACATATTTAAAAACTGAATGGATTTAAAATGTGGAACTAAAGCTGTAAAATTCACATAGCATTTTAATCTTTAAGAGGCTATTTCATAAATTTACTCAGTCTTACAATAGATCACATACTTCCCTCTTTTCAATGAAAAAGACAAAACCAGACTTAAGTTAGAGACCTTAAAAAGTAGTCTTGTCTGTTAATTTTAAATATTCACTATTATTCTGTGGGAAGGGAAAATATTTCTGTTTATCAATAAAATTAACTGATGGTAGCTGTTAATTCTCAATTAGAGAAGCACTCCTGTTGAAGACATCTGCTTAGTGAACGAGCACCACTTTATATCTAGAAAGAAAGAAACCCGATAGTAGCAGTGGCTTTAAGATTCAGCCCACTGACTTCACTGTAGCAACAGGTGGTTGAAAGCAAGGTCAGGGTAACAAAAAGTACCTGATTTTTCCAGCTGTTTTGTCTATAGATTGTCGTATCTTTCTAGAGAACTGAAAGACGGATGACAGCAGCAAATTATCTCCCATGACCTGAAACATCCAGAGAGTAATATTACAGTATCACTACTGTACTGTGTAATTACTAAACACTCACAACTTACCATTACTTAGAGCCATTTAATACTCATGCTCATTTAAGTTAAAAAACAATGAAGATTGTAACAGTAACATGTACTTAACTGAGCAAGAGAAAAATACTATCAACAAAGGATCTCTCTGTTAAATTACATATCAAGTTTCCATATTACATTATCACATCATTTTTTAAAAAAATCAATGTATTTTATTTTCAGTTACTATCATGATTCTGTTTCTCATACCACCATTAAATTTACCATAAAAGGGAAAATATAAATCCTTAGGATACTGAATTTCGTATTTATTCTTTTACCAAGTTATATGAATACAAAAATCAAGAAGAGTACAATGCTTGCTCTTCAGAGTACAGAAGAAGAGCTGTTTAAAAAAATAAACTCAAATCATACAGCAAGTCCTCATGATGGTTGTTCACATTATCCTGGTAGAGAATTAGGAAAATCAGTGGTCTACAAATTCTGTAAAGTACCAGATAACAAAGATTTAAGGTTCTGAGGGCCATGTGGTCTCTGCCACACCTCAGTTCTCCTGCTGCAGAATGAAAGCAGTCACAGATCACACGGAAGCTCATAAGCATGGCTGTGTTATTCACCAAACAAGTGGCAGGCTGAACTCGGCCTGCAGGCTGTGGTCTGTCAAGTCCTCACCTAAGTCAGGAAAACGAATGCTAGTTAGTGTACTAGAAAAAGACCAAGTGTGAGTCTAGATGTGGGCCTCAAAATCAGCCTCTTTACACTGCTAGAACTGTACCCAGGTTTTCTGAAAGAAAACCCAGGAAAAAAGACATGGCCTTGTATGTCAAGATAGTGTAAAGAACAGTGAAGTGATGGGGAGAGTACCCAGGAAATACTATTAAATGTTTGTGCTAAATTTTGTAATGTAGCACTGTAAGAATTCTAAAGAAACTGAGTTCAGTGACGGTGACATAAACAAAGCAGTGGTTAGAGAAAAACTGCAACTTGGGCATGATGGGACTTGAATTCACTGGAGGATAAAAGGTTACTTAGGATGCAAATGAAACACAAAGGTAAGGAAAGGATAAATAGGAATGCTAACTGGATTGTGGACTTTGAGGAAACAAGCTGAGAGTAGGCGGTGGGGAGGGGAAGACACACACAAATCAGGAAGGACTGAGAAGGTACAGGAGAGTTTAAGAAAATATTGTAACATAGAACAAGGTATTTCTCTTCCCACTCCATGAAGGGCAGTTCAGTGTCACAATGCAGTCAATAAATTTCTAATATGATCCTTGCGGTTAAATGCCAATCTAGACACTTCTACATTCTTCAAAAAATATAAACTTGTTCCACCTAGTTTTACTACATTTAAAGAAATCTCTTAGACCTTAGGCCAGATGAGTATATGTGAGATTAGAGAATGAGCCTTTTTCCTGCTACCAGGAATATAAATCAAGGACCAGGCCAAGACAGAGAAAACGTGTTGCATTTACTGCAATTGTTAGTTTTGGAGTTGATTACATGTTTTACCATTACGTAGCTCCTTTTGTTTTCACTACTATTAAAAACATATATATTCTTACACATTAATTTTCAATCCTATTACTTAAAACTAATGAATAAAAACCAAAAACTATCCACTATAATCAACTCTTTTAACTGGTTTCTTCTATACTCTCCCTCCACACCTAGTTCTATGCCTGCAGCTTCTCTCCGTATTACCTAATTAATCCTTTCCCTGATGCTGTTTGAAATAAAAAATCTTTGAATTTCCCGAAACTCTTCTCATCTATTTTTCCATTGTTAGAAACTTTTTAAATTAATCTTTCTTTCCTTGAATTCTCTATGATACTCATTTTTATTTATTGAGAATTTTTATTTATGTTGAGTTGTCTTGCTATGTTGCTCAGCTTGGACTCAAACTCCTGCTTTCAAGTGACCCTCATGCCTCACATTCCCAAGTAGCTGAACACTTAGGACGCTGCAGTTTTTTGTTCAAATTTTGTAGGCTTCCACTGTTTTCTTTGTTGAAATGTTGTTTTTTACTTTTTGCAGAGTTTTCTAATGAATTATTTTTGCCTTTGTTTTTTGATTGTTATGGTTATTGTTATGGAAAGCCTCATGGGATGACTGGGAGGACCTTAGGAAGGTGACCAGACAACAGTGGCATTCGAGCTGACTTGCTCGTATGTGGGGCCTGGCTGGAAGAGGCAGGTCACTTTAGGTGTGACCTGGAAGTTCTATCTCCTGCCCTAGCTCTTCTCTTGACTCTTGCTGCTCTCTGTCCACCATTCTGTGGACAGCTTTTCCTCTAGCTGGAACCAGCTGACTCCAGGCTGAAATATAGGCCAAAACAAACCCTGTTCCTTAAGTTTGAAGTATTGGGTATTTTGTCCCAGCAACGAAGGAAGTGACTAAGAGTTCTTATATGGTCTGTATATTATTCTTATATTATATTATGTCTATATATTATTCTTACATATTATGTCTATATATTATTCTTATATGGTCTGTATATAGTATCCTTTGTAGGCTATATGTCCTGCAAAAGGTTGTAATGTATGTTTTCACATTTGCTGAATTATTTTGGTACAAAAAGTCCATTAATTTTCATATACTCAAATTTATTTTTTAAAGTCAAGTATTTTTGTGTCTTTCTAAAAAGCACCTACGACTGCTACAATGTTGAAAAGTATTTACCCACATTTTTTGCTAAAACTATCAGCTTTGTTCATGTCATTGAAGAAATCCATTTGGAGTTTATTACTTGCACGTGACATGATACTGTAATGCAGCCTCATTCCCTTGGTAAGGATACTGACTTTTCTTCCCCAGCCCTATTCACTGACCAGTTCCTCACTCCTGTTGACGGAGCATACCTCTTCTGCCATATGTTAAAACTTATTGTTCACTTACTTCATCCCTGCTCCAGGTCCTCCGTCTTGTAATTGTTAAGTGATCAGGAGGCTCTGCTCCTGGAGGTCTTGGATCACCAGATCGACCATTGTTTCCTTCTGGTGTTTTACAATGAACTAATGGAGGGATCTTTCGGAAGTTGAGACTCTCATCAAAAACACGGTCAACCAACTAGTAGGACAAAAGCAAACTCTTATAAGAACAAAATAACTTGGAAAAGTAGACGTTGGCATTAAAATTTTTATAATTAGACAAAAGTTATTCCACTCTCAAGTAGTAATGGAAAGAAGCACAATTATCTTCAATAAACCAATTACTTTTTATAAGTACTTCAAAGGTATTTCCTTGATAAAGCAGATGTTCATCTACATAGGTCTTATTTTTGGAGTCCAAAGTATGTGACTATCTAAATCCAATTCTTCCACGAATAGGATGTTTTTCTAAATGAAAAACAGAGGTTAAATAGAAAAAAAAAAGAGCCATGCAGATGGACAATGAGTTCATTTTACTCACATTGCCTTACCAGTACAAAATGTTCCTTTCAGTATTCTATCTCATTTTTTCTCCTGAAATCCATGTGCCAAATTTCTTCACAAGGTACATTAATTGCAAATTCCAATTAAGTTTACAAAAGGAAAAATATTTAAATCTATACATAATAAAACTTTGGTTTTGTCAAACTTTGTACAATTTTAGACATTACACATTCTAGAAAAATGGTATACTGCCATCTACAGTGCAATTTGTAAATATACAACAGCAGGTAACATGGGTTTACTGAAGAGGGAATACTATAATATTCTGAAGTAAAACTCAAAGGAAAAATGGAAGTCTTTTCAATGAAATGTTTACTACGTTTTTGGGTCTGAGTAAATGTATAATCATGTTAGGTAAAATTTAGTTAGAAAGCTGAGAAAATAGCATCTTCATTTTAAATGTATCAGAGAAATGTGTATGTCTTGCCACCAAGAAGATCCTTTTGTTTTATATACAGGTAGAATCAATTGATCAATATGGTAACAAAACTACACAGATTGATGAAGTATCATTTATTAGTCAACATATGAAGGAAAACAAACAATAAGTGATCATAAAGAACAAAAGAAGGAATGTGACAAAAAAGGAACTGAAGGAAAATATTGGTACAGTTTATCAGAATTAAATTTGTCAAGAAGGCTAGCCATTTTTGTTTACTATTTTAAAAAATCATCAGTATTAGGGGGATGGCAAAATTTTTCTTGACCAACACATAAATATTTTAGGCTTTGCAATAATACAGTCTCCATTTCAATCACTCAATTCCATGTATTTCAATGAATTCCATGTAATTTTGAGTTTTTATCTACATGTATTTTCAATCATTTAAAATCACAAAACCTATGTCTAGTTTTTAAGTCCTATAAAAAGAGGCAGTAAGGCAATAGTTTGCCAATCCCCAAACTACACACATTCACCCTTTTAAATACTGATCTTTGCTTCCCACTGTAACTCAGATCAGAATAGCCAAAATGGCTAGAGAGTACAGTCAATCTGTCCATATTGGGGAATACAACCAATTGAGAAATTATTTAAAAAAAAAATCTGTACAGATCATGTACAAACTTTTTTCATTGCTATCATCTCCAAAACAAATCAGTATTCTACTTACATAGCATTCACATTGTATTAGGAATTATAAGTGATCTGGAAATGATTTCCAGTATATAGGAGGACTGTATGAGTTATATGCCAGTAGTATACCACTGATCATAAAGGACATGAACATCTTCAGATTCTGAAATCCGCGAAGGGGAGGAGAAAGTTCTAGCACCAATCCCCCAAGGATACTGAGGACAAAAAATAAATGTATGTTAATTTTATAGGTGAGACATCTTCTAGAACACTGCTGTAGAAAACAGTGTCCCCTAGAGTTGTATTGCAGGAGGCCTTGCTTTTGAATGGGCAGTGGTTTCCATATGCTAACATGCTTCAGTCTCTGTATGTGTGCAAAGTATATATACATATACCTTTCAATTTTCAAAATGTGTTTGTGTATGTGTGTGTATATTCAAAACAGAATTATCTAAGGTAGTGAAAACTATAGAATTTTTCTTTCTGTGCTAGCAATAAAAATCTTTTTAATGAGTATTTTCACATAAACTTGATATAGACATTTATCAAATTTTGGTTTGCTTTTCAAATTTATTTCAAGTAAAACTCTGGTCCAGAAGTTAGCAGGCAAAGTGATTATTCTAAATGATTTCACACCTCATGTTAATAGTAGACCAAATGTTAGCCTTTGCTAGTTTTGTTATAAAAACATAAAAGAAATTGTTAAAGCAAAGTTGGAAAATGCAGAGCTTCATGCAAACAGGGAGGGTGGAGATAAGTAAAAAAAACTAAGCAAAAAGCTAAAAGCAAAAGAAATAAAGAAAAGAAAGAACCTTATGCATTTCTCCATGAAGATCTCCTACCTCTTCTCTAGTGTCTATGGCAGAGCCAGGGGTGGTGGCAGCAGTGCTTACTGTGGTACTAGGGGCAGTGCCTGATGAAGTCACTGAATCTATCTCTCCTGCTACATCGTTGATCTCCCGAGCAATGAGAGCAAGATCTTGGCTGATCCTGGTAATAATTTTAGAAAACAAGTTTAATTTGTTTATATAACAATTCTAAAAACAGTAATTTATAACAGAACCAACTATATAAATTGTATACTTAAAGATATATATCCTAAACTTAAGTTCTTTGGAGACACTCTTATTTAATACTCAAAGTCTTAGATTTTTTTAAATCCAAAAATTAGTATTAATGAAATTAATTCCAAATAATTTATATCATCCCCAAAAATATACAATACACTGAAATAGAAATATGGTTTTACATTAAGAGGTTATTCAACTTGGGGGGTCATAAATTCAAGGAGTCCCTAATATCCAACTGGTACTTTGCATTTCTTTCAATTATAATTCAGGCAACAAAGCACAGTTGCTATTGGTAACTCAAATTTATCACCATTCTTCAACATGAGTAGCTACTGAAACCATAATACCACTTTTATCCAAATCTCAAAGAACCATATGTTACTCTACTACCTTAAAATATTTTAATAATTATATTTCAGTAGAATTGGAATTCTTGGTAATTTTAAATGTTTGATAGTGGATTTAGCAATACTCAGACAACTCCATAAGCTGCACCACATGGCCAAACAGTCTATCAAGTAGTTAAAAAAGTATCAAGGAGTTAAAAAAACTCCAACAGCACATCCTACAATGCATTATACCGTTTGAGGACCACAACGTTCTTGTTGAAGAATGACTTATCTCATTTAATGAGGACATTCTCCGAAAAGGTGAGTGGCTTGCTCAGGACCTTAGCTTGGTGTAGGCAAGGCAGGACCAGATCCAAGGCTGAACTACATTTCCATATAGTTGTTCACATTTTAGTCACGCAGACTGATGAACTAATAACCATTAAGACTAGTAATAATCACAGAGGAATATAGAATTCTTTTAGAATTTGTTTTGAAATAGAAACTTACAATATCTACTACTACTGCTCCTGTTTGATTCAACAAACCATTTATTTAATAAGACACTCAATTCCCTGACATTAAGCATCCACTGAATATAAAACTCAATGTGGTTACTTTTATAGGAAAGGTTTTCAATGATAAAATAGTCTCAAAAACATAGTTGAAAGCCTCTGCAATATTAAAATCCAAAGTAAGTACAAAGTAACTTTTAAAAACTTATGCAAAACATACTTTCGAAGACATTCAAGGTATGTAAAGTAGTCATTATGTAAAGATTTCACTAGATTTAAAAGGAGAGGCTCTGTTGAAGTTTGTGGATCAAGTAATTTATGACAGTTAATTCTTTCTTTCATTTACCAATGTAAAAAAGATAGAAAAAACAATATTCACTGACTCATTATTATTTGCACTATGCTAGGTCCCAAGAGCTACAATGGTTTAAAGAAAAAAAAAAGTGGTCATGGTCCCTATATTTTCATGAAGTTTAGAATAGTGAATGTCATAATAATATATTAAGTACCTTATAAAGAAGCTCTGCATTTGTATTTGCTATCTTGTTTTACAGACAAGAAAAATGCTTAGGAGAAGCCACATAACCTTTTTTAGGCTAAGGTCACAAAGAATTAGAGGCCTAACTACAGCTTCTCCTAGTGTTACATTACATTTCACATTACTCTTCTGCATATAGTTTTTTAAAAAGATGTATTAACTGCTGATCTATTTATTTTGAGAATGGGTTTAAAGTGTTCCCTTAAATAATACAGGATGAGTATCCCTAATCTGCAAGGCTGTAAAATCCAAAACTTCTGAGTATCAGTGTGATGTCACAAATTGAAAATTCCATACTTGATCTCACAGTAGGCTGCAACCAAGTGCAGCACACTACAAACACTGCAGGAAAAGTAAGTACCTGAGCCTTAGTGCATAGGTGCACACAGAACAAAAATAAATTTTGTATTTAGACTTTGGTCTCATCCTCAAGGTGTCTCACTGCATATTTGGAAGTATTTCAAAATAGTAATACTTCCACAATGCAAAATATTTTTAAGCCCAAAATATTTTTAAGGATAAGGCATACTCAACACATATAGTTTATTCTTTCATGAAATAAATGAACTAAGAAATAGAATAACCAAGTTTGATAAGATTTAACTAAAAATAAGCATCAATACATCAAAAAGTATCTTTAAGATGTTTTTTATAAACATCTTAAGTTTCTTATATTTGTGAAATGCAGTATGAACTCAGAAAAGATATCATCAACAACCACTTCCATTTACACATTATGCAATAAAACTGTTTGCTTACAGTTGAGAATGAATTCAGGGCCTTGTCCTTGCTAGGCAAGTGTGCTACGTTCCTAGTGAGCAGCATTCTTGGTCCTTTTGATTTTGAGACAGGGCCTTGCTAAGTTGCCCAGTCTAACCTGTAATTTTTGATCCCTTTGTATCATCCCTCTGAGTAGTTAGGATTACAGATATACACCACCACACCTGTTTCCAACAGTTCTTAAAACATACGTTCATCCAGTAAGGCACACCAGAGTATTCTTGATCATCTGTTAGCACGTACGTGCCAGTTTTCTTGACACATGGCAATTCCTGTCTTAAAGGTGACTCAATCGCAGTTAAAACAATTTAAATTATATTGCTTAAAAATCTTACTACTGGGCCAGAGATTTAGCTCAGTGGTTCTGGTGTCTGCCTACCAAGCACAAGTTCCTGAGCTCGATCCCAGTAACCACTTACAATGCTGGATGTGGTGGCTCACGCCCACCAACAATCAATACCACATATCACAGTGCTGGGCATGGTGGCTCATGCCTGTAATCCCAGCACTTGGGAGGCAGAGGCAGGAGGATTGCTGAGTGTGAGGCTTGCCTGGGCTACATAGTGAGCTCAGGGCCAGCCTGAACTACAAAGTGAAACCCTGTCTCAAAAAGCAAAAAAAAAAAAAAAAATCTTACTACTAACACTATTAAAAGGAATTCTAAAAGGCAATTAAAATTATCAAGAAAAAAAAAAGCTATAGACATCTTCCAAGTAAAAATAGATTTATTATTCAATCTAGAATGTGTAGCTACTCATATGGTTGCTAAGTTGAAGACTTCATATTAATTTTTATAACTTTTCTAGATTATACTTACCAGAATATCATATCAACATTTGCTTCTTTACAACTGTGGTATCAGTTCCCTGTCTTTAAACTCTTAGGCTTACAACCTCTGCTTTTAGTCTCATTCTCCATCCCTTTCAAATCTAAAGAAACTCTAAAATAACACAAACATTTGGGGTTTATAATCCATCTGCTTTCCTTATAGTCTCAGTAAAAATTTAAGCCTGGAAATTTAAAAATTTAACATATGCTTCACATTTAATTCCATTTTCCTTACAGAATCTGAATGTGACTATAGTTCCAAAGGAACAAAATATTAATTGTTAAGATATGAAACATTAATGCTAATTTTTATCTTTTAAAAAATTTGAGTTTATCTGTACATTTTAGGTGAATTTATGATCATATTCATCATTAAGAATTTGTGGGGAATAGGAAAAAATGAGAATTAAATTGTGTCATGTACTGGTACAAATTCCCAATATTCAGTGTGATCATGATGTGTATATACAATGTACCAATAAAGATAAAAATAAATTAAAAAAAAAGAATTTGCATCTCTACATGATTTACCTATCTTCTTGTGTCACAATTACTGATCTAATTTCAAAATTTCTGTAAATCAGTTTGTATTATTTGTCAAAAAAAGAGATAAGATAAAGGATTACTTTAAGTTACAAGTCTATGATTTTCTTATGTAAACTACCTCAACAGCTTCCTTCTTTTTAAATCAATTAACAGTTATTCTTTACTTAAGAGTTACATCCATATTTACCTAAGGTCATTTTTCACAGTTCCCCCTGACTAAACACTACTCCACGCTTACAGACATGCTTAAAAGTTCTTTGTTAAGGTCATGAGGTCTACACATATGTAAAAGATATGTAAGAAACTTATGCAGATTTGATCCAAAACAATCTCCACAGATGTGCACAATATCAGGACATCATCTCTTCAAGTAAAACTCTCAGTTAACATGAAGTTACAATATTCCATTGACTCTATGAACCCTCTGAGATAACGTATCTATAATGAAATAGTTGTTGACTTTTCAAACACTGCTCTCCTAGAAAATATAATCAAATGATACAATGGGATGTATAATATTGAATCTAAAACATTGAAATATCTTCAAGTGTCTCATGATTCAACTGCAAGTACATAACCTTCCAGTATAATTTTTAGGTTTAAATTATTCACCAGTAAAAGTCATATCTTTTCAGTAGATACTGCTTTTTCAGCAGAGATTTTCTTTAAATTATAGTAGTAGTCCCTTTAAAGGCATACAATTATTCTGCACATTTTATTTAGATTGTGCTTGAATCTTCTGAAAATAATTTTTCTCACATTAAGCTAACATAACAATACATTATACTAATATTAACTATCAACTTTTTTTTTTTGCTGTCCCGAGGACTCAACTCAGAGTCTCTGCACTGAGCTACATACCCAGTCCTATTTCATTTTGAAATAAGACTGCTCTAAGCTGACCAGGATACAAATTTGCAGTCTTCCTGCCTCAGCTTCCCAAAGTGCTGGTATTTTTTGTATGTAGTAGTTTTTTGTTTTTGTAGTGCTGTGGATTAAACCTAGGGCTTCATGATCCTATCTGCAGCCAAGCAACCTTCTTTTAATACTGTGCATACTTACTTCCTCTCCTTTTATTTTCCATTAAAAAAAAAAAAGGTAGTTCTCTGGCTCTGAAATATGCAACTGAAAAATTAAAATCCCAAAAGTTGTTTTATTAGTATAGCTCTACTGACAACACAGAGGAAGGACAGGAAAATCACTCAAAGGCTGATGAGCCAGGTTGCGTTAGAATCCTAGTACAGATAATAAAGTCACAGACTGTGATGCTGTGCACATCATAAAATGCAAGCAAGTGATAATATAATGTACAGCTACTCTTCTTTCCCTTTGTAGTATAACTTTTCTTTGTGGCAGAAGGAAGTGCTTTCGGCCCAGAAAATGCTTAGTCTGTCTGGTTTAGGAGTGCGAGCTCGAGGAGAGGCTCCTGAGAGGAGATGGACACACAGATTCTAATTCCCACAGGCCCTACTTGCCCTTGTACAGGTGGATGTTTCTTTATCGGATGGGGAAAGTAATGAGATATGCCAGGTCGCTGCTGCCAGTGTACCCAGAAGAAAGGCAAAGGTGTCAGTATTCTCTCTCTGTAACCATTCTGTGAGCCCATAATGATTCATAGGTTTCAAAGCAAATATAAAATATTATACACACACACAAATATAATTAGGATGACTAGTGTGGTCCAATAATTAGACTCATAAAAAGCTATTCCCATAGTAGAGCCAAAAATTTTAAACAGTACAATGAGATCAGAAGGTCATAAGTCTCCAAAAATAAAATTATAAGTGATGAATAGCTTAAAAACAAGAACAAAACCTAAACATTAAACTAATGAACCATAAAAGAAAAATCACAATTCACAGAAGTCAACAAAGGGGAAAAAAAAAACCCAGATAAAATACCATTAAAATTTGGTAGAAGTTTGGTACTATTTTTAAAAGCATTTGTAAACTGGGCTAAGGATACAGCTCAGAGGTGCCACACCTGCCAAGCCAGTGCAAGGTTCTGAGTTTGATTCCCAGTGTCAGAAAAAAAAAAAAATCTGTGAACTATTATATAAATGTTCTTTAATAATCTTGCCAAGTATACTGTCTTTAGGTAAAGACAAAACTAATTTTAGCATACATATAGTGAAAATGTTTAGGTAACATATGCAATGCTACAGTAAAATTTAGTGTTTTACAAACTTTAAACAAAAAAACCTACCTTTTAACTACTATGGCATCTGTTTAATTATTTTTCTTCAGTACTCACCACAGTAAGTTAATTAAAAACCACATATGCAGTATAAATTTTATTCTCTGTACATAATCTAAAGGTTATAGTGAAAAATTTCATATTCAAAATAATCACATTTTGATTAAAGGTTGAACAAACTTAATGAACTCAAACGAATAAGGGAAAATTTGGCTATTGTAATTTGCCCCAGAAAAACATTATCAGCATATCTCTAATTGGTAGATAGGAAGTAAGAAATTAAAAGGAGGGCCAGAGGATTAGCTCAGTGGTTCCAGAGCCTGCCTCGAAAGCGCAAGGTCCTGAATTCGATTCCCAGTAACCACAAACAATGCTGGGTGTGGAGACTCATGCCCACCAGCAATCAGTACCACATACCACATACCACAGTGCCGGGCATGGTGGGTCACGCCTGTCATCCCAGCACTCGGGAGGCAGAGACAGGCGGATTGCTGAGTTTGAGGCTTGCCTGGGCTACACAGTGAGCTCAGAGCCAGCCTGAACTACAAAGCGAGACCCTGTCTCAAAAAAAAAAAAAAAAAAAAAAAAAAAAAAAAAAAGAAATTAAAAGGAGAGTAATTGTAAACTGTCTTCAATATCTGTAATTCTGCAAAGTAATATTATCTTTCAAAAATTATACTTAAACAGGGGCTGGGGCTATAGCTCAGTTGTGCTGCACCTGCCTGGCAAGCACAAGGTCCTGAGCTCGCTTTCCAGTAATGGGAGGAAAAAAAAACAAAAAAAAATTATACTTAATCATCAGTAATTTCTTTACTAGAAATTTAAAAAGGTAAGGGAACCAAAACAATTCCACAGCATGATCTACAATAATTTAGTATCACCAGCATTAAATTAAATAAAAATAAAAAGTAAAAAGCTCTGGAGAGTAATTTGGATAACAAAATTGAATTCTCCTCACCTGTGGATTTTATTTCTTAAACTATTAGTACACAACAAGCAAAAGCTAAACTTTGGCACTAAGGTGATGCTGAAAATTTTCAACTCAAAACTGACCTGGCTATCTCCTCACGATGAGCAGTCCAATCTCGGATGTAGTCTTCCTGCTCTTTGATCCGGTGCTTGAACGAGGAGGAACTAGTAGGCATTGCTGACCCAGAGCTCTGCAAGCGAGTGGTTTTCAGGGCTGGAGAAGTACGCAGACGGGTATGTTTAGGGGAATTACGGTTTGATCCAAATTCATCTTCTGAGGTGGAAGCATAATCAGTAGGAAAGCGCCTCCATCTTGAATTTACTAAATTAGTTTAATTATTAAAAAAAGAATTATTATGTTATCATTTAAAGGAGATAAAATAAAAATCATGATTTCAAAATAACATGAGAGTGCACACACAGCACAATTTTCAATAACTGACACACATACCTCACAAAAACTATCAGTCTACTACTCCTAAATATAGAAACATTACACTTTGGTGATTAAAAACAATGAATAATTAAAAACAATCAAACGACCATGTTTTCCATAGTGTAGTGAATAAACATTCAGATGAAAAATTTCACTAATGATAAACAACTATGCAAGCTCTAATCAGAAATGTTTAACTTGGGCATTTTTCAGTTGCAAATATTTCTCACTTGAGTGAAGATACGGATTTAAAAAAAAAAAAACGACAGCAACAACACCAACACCAACAAAAAATAAAAACAAGGGAAAAGATTTCCTCATGCCACATGGACTTTCAACATGGAGATGATTAAAAAACCCTCTTTTCCCAACATACAAATGTGCATAATTCCTGCTGTGGAAATTATGCCTTTATGGCAGAAAAAAAAAACATTACCTCTGTCATTCAACATCCTGTTATGCTATGGTTGGAAAAAATCTTTTTACATGGTAAAAAACACAACAAAGCATCCTCAATACAACACTCTGCTGCTCTGACACTGAAAGCATATGGTGGAAATAGACAATGCCATAAAATTTACAAAGAGCAAAACTACAAGCTATTCTCACAACCATTAACATTTAAGGCACAGGAGATACTGTCATCACAATAAAGAAAGTGACGATCACTTTCTTATTTAAGGTTAGTAAAACATTTAAAAATGGTATTGCTGACACATTTGAAAAATCAGAAGACAAATTAATGCAGACACTTCACTACTGCTGTTAATATGAGAATCAAACATACAAATAATTTGTGAAGCATAAATAGAAGCAAAGAACAGGGGCTGGTGCTATACCCATTAAATTGACTAATCCATACCTAGCAAAATATCTGACTAGGAAAAGTTTAATATTTTTGAATAAATGAATAATTATTGGGAACAAAATGTTTTTTCTCAAATGGTAAAAAGCAGATATTTTTGCTATTTATAGTATGAAACATCAGCATCTGAGTTTTGAGTGTAAGAGCATAAGTTTTTCATTCTTTAGTTTTCTTGTGTGCTCTTTTCCTCTAAAAGATACTGCTTCAGCTGGCATAGATTAATGAAGTTCAGAGCTCTCCCATTCTTCCCCATTAAAATTTTATACTCTTCCTTTTTTTTTTTTTTTCTTTTAAATCTGTATTTTGGCCTCCTCATGCTGACTAAAGCTGAATCAGCTTTTAGAAAAAACTGACATACACTGCACCAGAGTTGCCTTAAGAAACACTGAAATCTATTATAAGGAGAGAATATGCCATAAATTAGAGGCTACCAATTTGCTCAGATTCCTGCTCTTATTTTGAACTCCTGGGGTTTTACAATCTAGATCGAGAATGAAGATACGCAGAAAACTCATGGGACTCTGTAAGCATCTATACAGCACTTCAGGTGATCATTTATTTTTAACATGGGGTTTAAATACAATTTCTCTGGTTTTAATATTGCAATATAATTTCTCAACACAATGTTTTTACCATGGCTTTCACCATTTATAGTTATATGAAAACTTCCACAAACTGAATTTACTCTGTAACCTGAAAACAATTTTATGAAAAGTTAGGAAGAAGAGCAAATAAATTCAGAAAAAGAATTTTGGTATTTTGCAATAAAATTCATAAATAAAAAGGTCATCTTTCAGCTCAAATTTCTCATTTTATGAGGAAACTACGGTGACCACAGAAAAGTTAATTTGGGTTTTTTAAAAGTATGTTTCATAAATTAAAATCATCTTTCAGCTCAAATTTCCTATTTTATGGGGAAACTATGGTCACTATATCTACAATGGAAAACTGGACAGAAAACAAACCTAGTGACAAAAAGTTATAATTAACTGCAGAAAAAATAAAAACATAAGCCATTATTATAAAACTAAGGTAATTTAGAGGTAATTTTGTAAGGATGGCATCAAGAGCTGACATTTCATGACTGACATGGTACAGTACATGAAAGAGGAACATAACATTGAATACTGAGTACTATATATATATAATATATGATAAATTATCAGTGACAACACATAAGTAGATTAATGCTGCAATTAAGGCTTAATAGTCTGAATCACTAGATTATAAAATCATTACATTTTGAGGAGTAACAGTAAAGGAAAAATTTACTTTTCTCAAAAGTTCTACCTATTTTTACAGATGTATCTAGAAGTACGAATACTAAAAGTTTTAATAATAACCTTTAAAAAACAGTCATGCGCTGGGCATGGTGGCTCACACCTGTAATCGCAGTAACTTGGGAGGCAGAGGCAGGAGGATTGCTGAGTTTGAGGCTTGCCTGGGCTACATAGTGAGCTCAGGGCCAGCCTGAACTACAAAGTGAGACCCTGTCTAAAAACAAAACAAAAACACCCCAAAACCAAAAGAATAAAGCTCCTTCCACTTATTCAAACACTGGAAGATAATACCTTTAGGCTTGTTCCTTAAAACTGACACCCAAAAGAGGGTACAATGAGCCTGAAAAGGCAGAAAAATGACAATGTAACCACTAAATCTTTAGTTACTAAAGGACCATAATTACAAATGGAAAGCACTATGAAGAAAAGCTGCCCTTACCACTGTACACCACTAAACCCAATCAGCCTATGGAAGGAGTCAAAAGATGGCTAACGTGGAAGGAGCTGGGAAAGGGGGTTCATGCCAGGACCATCAGAGCCTTGTAGTATTTCTCAGGGTAATTCTTGGAAAACTTTTTGCTTTCTGTAACCTTTACTTCCAAACTATTTGCAGCTACAATTCTAACTAAAGAAAACTCACAACTTGCTAATTAAACCAGAGGTAAATTCAAATTGCTATACAATGTTTTGAACTTTCCTCAAAACCTACAAATTTTAGAAGTGAATGATCTTAGGCAATGTATTGTGTAAATGCTTTGATCTATAGAGAAAAAAAACAGGCCTAGAGATACCTCGCCTTGCTTATGTTAAGGTATAAATTCAGTCTACTGATTTCCAGAGCTCAAAATTCACTCTGTAATTCTAATTGTTCTGTAATTGTCATAGTCTTTTTAAAATTTCTAATGAAGTTATTTTATTTTTAAAAGGCAACTTCAATTTCTCATGGAATGAGGTTTTCTGATTTTTTTGTCTTCTCTTGATATTTATTCCCCTTAAATAACAGTTTGCAGAAATCAATTCATTGGATATGATTAGGCTTATTTGATAGATCAATATTACTTAGGCATTTAAAAACATTACTAAATTGGAAGATTTTAACTGAGGGTATTTAAAATGTCAATCTCTAAGGAGCTTATCAGTTGATGACACGCTTGTTAACTTATATATTAAAATGAGATAAGCCCTCAAAATGACCTTAATTTTGTAGTTCATCTGAAACTTAGTTACAATATTAATTATACATTTTATTTTAATTACAAAATGTGCAACACTCCCTCTTGTGGAAGTAATAAACTACCATATTCACCAGAAAGCACATTATCATCTGTAATGTCTAGGGAATTAAAAAGAAAAAAATTACTCATCTATATGTCAGTGTTCTGATTTCTTGTAACTAAAATTTTATCAACCCTAAAACACATTACAGCTATAGATTTAGCACTACATGTCATACTATATGAGAATATTATAGTGGGAAATTAAACTACAGTTATGTTTTACATGTATATTGAGATATTATGTATATATGAACACAGGGAGTAATGTCATTAAAGGGAAAAACCCCTTACAATTCTCTGTTTTGGCTTTTAACCTGGAGGGAGAATTAAATGAAGCCATTCATGCCTTACATTTCCTTTCTACTTTTATAAATTCTGAAGATTAAAGAGGAAAAGCAACACACTAAAAAATTTCCAAGGATATTAATGTTTGCATGTTTTAAAGTGGCACATAAAACAAAATGAAAACTGCTTCATTTGGATAATTCGGGGACTTTAAATTTTAAATATATCAAAATAAATTCAGATGTTTCAATTACAACTTGGTACTGAGTAATCACTGAAAGAACTTGGTGAGGGGAACAACTAAACTCCTACAGCCAAATTACATTGGAGAAAACAACATAAATTTCACTCTATTTCCCATCTTTAAATTGTATCACATATATTTTCTTATAAAATTTAAGATTCAGCCTAATACAGAATTATTTCTAATAACCACATGTGCTAGGTTCATTTAATTTCAAGATCTTTAAAGCTTGCAATGAGCACAGCAACACTGACCAGTATGACCTCACATTCTTTTAAATCATATTTCAAGAGCTAATACTTCTACTTTCTTTTTCGTTATTATTATCCTAAATAGAAATGTTAGAATATCAATGATAACTCAATTAGCAAATTTTTTGCTTTTATTTTTTATGCTTTTTATACCACCTATTCTTTTTTTTAATTGAATTCTTTATTGGTACATTTTATATACAGTTCACAATCACACTCAACATTGGTGAATTTGTACCAGTATATGACAAAAGTTAATTCTCATTTTTACCCATATCTCTACCTACCCACAACCCCCCACCCCTTATATACATGCTATTTCTTTTTCTTTCCAAATCATATTTATTCTTTCCCCTCATTACCTATTCTTGGGTAAGTATTTTACTATGCTCAGATGGATTGAGAGTGGTCACTGGTCTTCTACATAAAATAATAATGCCATAAAATGGAATTATTAGATTCTTGAGGAAATCTAAACACACAATCCTGGACCACAATGTGGTTTTAGGCCTAGAAGATGGAACAGAGACTATGACCTGGATGAAATAATCAGAACTGCAAAGATTTTAGTAAACACCACCAACACCATTACATTGTAATACATATGGACAACAATCCACTAGATTCTATTTGTCCTCTGGAAGACAGCATACAGTACTCAATGAAGAAGATGTGGGGGTTTTTTTCCTCCACAAAAGGGAGTACTACTCAGCCATAAAAAACAATAAATTTGAATCATTTACATTCTAATGGATGTACCTTGAGTATATACTCATAAGTGAAATAAGATACAGATGTGTAAATACTGTATCTCTTCTCTAGTATGAGAAACTGATGGTGTAAATGAATGCCAAAATACATGACAGGTAATGTGAAATAGAAAGAAAATGTGCAAAAGGAAAAGAGAAAGGGTGGCTAGGGGAAAGTAAAGAAGGGAAACAAAAATTTGATAGTTAAAAAAAGAAAAAAGCTTATGTTTATGGAGTGGGGTTGTAGGGAGGGCAGGAGAATGAGGAAAAATGAGAATCAAGATGTATCATGTACAGGTACAATGTTGAATGTGATCATAGTGTATGTATAAAATGTACCAATAAAATCAATTAAAAACCAGTAATCTTTCTTAGAGCTAGAATAAATGTGGTAGAAAAACAACAGATTAGGAATCAGAAGTCTTAGATTCTTTTTTTTTTTTTTTTGAGATAGGGTCTCACTTTGTAGTTCAGGCTGACCCCGACCTCACCATGGAGCCCAGGCAAGCCTCAAACTCACAGCAATCCTCTTGGCTCTGCCTCCTCAGTTAAAAGTCTTAGATTCTTGGGCCGGAGATTTAGCTCAGTGGTTCCGGTGCCTGCCTCGCAAGCGCAAGGTCCTGAGTTCAATCCCGGTAACCACATAGAATGCTGGGTGTGTTGACTCATGCCCACCAGCAATCAATACCACATACCACAGTGCCGGGTATGGTGGCTCACACCTGTAATCCCAGCACTCGGGAGGCAGAGACAGGAGGATTGCTGAGTTCGCGGCGGCTTGCCTGGGTTCCATAGTGAGCTCAGGCCCAGCCTGAACTACAAAGTGAGACCCTGTCTCAAAAAAAAAAAGTCTTAGATTCTTACCCTGCCCCTTCCAGGATTATATGTGCAGAGCAGGTTGTTTTATCTCCAGGTTTCAGTCTCCACTGTAAATAACACTTCTAGCTCTTTTTTTTATAATTATAGTTATTCACTATACTACTAGTCAATATGAAAGGCAAAAACATGTACCTCAGTTTTCTCTAGGGAATCTCTTTAAGGAAGCCAAGGTGCTTATGAAACAGAAACAAATTCTGTGTTCAAAACAGAAAACAAAATTTATCTGTCTATATAGACATCTTATAGCTGCTTCTTAGATTTGATAATCCTCTTGGGCCGTATCTCAGCTAAGACCTTCATGCTAAACAAGGATTAACAAAACCAGATAACTCATCTGGTTAAGAGCTAGTCAACCAATACAGAAGAACCATTCCATTTTACTGGGAAATATATAACTTCTACGCTACAGAGTTTAAGTTAGGATGGAAGATATTTAATATTTTAATGTACTTAAACGGAGAAGAGGTAATAAAGCAAGCAGTGTGACAGAAGAAACTTCATCATAGAACATGGCACAAAGGAAATGTGAATTTAAAGAGAACTCATAAGAAACAACAGAGTAACAATATTGAGTATACATAAGCCAAAAGGTGGTAGTCAAATACCTGAAAAATTCATAAACCATCACCAAAGCTGGAAGTAGGGAAACAGGACTGAGTAGTATGGAAAATGTCATTGATTCTTTTTGGAATGATGACTCTAGTGCTCTATCTTTAACCTATACTCAAACTACACACTATGACTGTCATTGCCAAACCCACTGAACCTACAGATATGGAAAGGTAAACGGAGTGGAGGAAAGCACCAGGAAGAAGAGGAACAGAAAGTGACAAGAGCAACATGTACAAAGCACCAGTAGTTTGGGATCCTGTAGGATGTACTGTGGTGGATGGTAATCAAATGAAAATCAAAAGGTTGTGGGCCAGCTTTTCCTCCACTCTCAAGACTTGAGGTTCACTTAGATGTCTGGTGACTGACAGCAGTCATAGATCTTCATGTCTAACAACACCTTGTCTCCTCCACTGACTGCAGCCAGGTCCTACACAAGGCTGTTTATGAAGTAATAAGACTGTGCTTACAGGATATACCTACAACCCACCTGATTCTGAGGGTTACATATGTACTCTTAATGACTTCCCAGCTTTGAACGTGTAGCATACAAACTGACAAAAATGTCCACAGCAGTTAAATTGGGGGTGGGGAGTAAGTAGTTTCTGTAGTTATTACATTGAATTACTACAGATAATGCTGTAACAGTATTTTCTGAAATAATATTCAGAATGAATTAAATTTCTATAGCCCAGTTTAACCCACATATGATGACTGCCTCATGAATCCATCTTCTTCCACTGAAATAAATTAAGAGTTAGTTTTGATCTGTTCGAACCACAAAGAAATGCAACTTTAAAATGTGTAAGTATAAGACATTTCAAAATAAGTAAAGAATAAAATGCTGATTATTTCATTTAACTTTAAATGGACTAATAAAAGGTATACTGCTTCCTTTCAGATTAATGTGTTTTTAGGAGTACAATCTTAGTTCCTATTTAACCCACATAATGCTAATGCACTTTTGTTTCTTTTTTGGTCATGGGGATTGAAGCATAGACCTTATTAAACTAAATCCCCAGGTCTTATTTTGAGAAAGGGTCTCCTATGTGGCCCAGGCTGGGCTTGAACTTGTAGGAATCCTCTAACCTTAGCTTCCCCAGTGCTAGCCTTATGGACATGTGCCGCCATGCCCAGACTTATAAAGTTTTTGACTTGAGACAGTCTTTCTCAATTGGCTAAGAAGGATTTGAACTAGCAGTCCTCCTGCATCAGCTTCCCAGAGAGATGGGATTACAGGTATTAGCAACCATAATCACTTTGAATATACTTTTGGACACAAAAATTTGCTTACATCTATCAACTAGAAAATTAAAACTCTTAAATCAGTTCAATGAATTTCTAATTTTGAAGTTAATATTTTGTCCCAGAATTTAACTGGAAGTGTTTTAGCTTCTCAATTTTCCATTTACTAAGTTAAAAATAAAACTTTTTTAGAGAAAGGCCCTCTAAATCATAACCTTTTCTTTACATATTTTGGAAAGAGAGCCTGAAGATTAATTCTTAGAAAAGAAGTCCTCAAAGAGAACACGCTATTATTAAGAATCTTGATCCAATTTACCTGAAGGAGAGCCATGAGCCGAGGACATACTTTTGACCTTGGAGTCTGACAGTCGAGAGATACTGTTGGCTCTAATTCTAGGAGAAAACTTATCTGATGGTACTAATCTGGCCCCACTTCTAATGATGGCTTCTGCTGCACGTGAAGAGGCACTACTTCTAGATATTGTTGCTTCAGAGTCACTACGAGCTGATAAGGAGCCAAGCCTTGTTCTACGCGGCTGAGCCAATAAATCAATCCTAGATATATTCCGCCTTCCTGTAGGCGGTTTGGATGTTGAACTTGTTGTGGACACTTCAGAAGCAACAGATGCCTTGTCAGCATCAGCAAATTCACTGTCTGAAGCTTCACCAAGTCGTGCTCTGCGCAAGAGGGAAGTCCTGGTAGGTCTTGGCCTTGGAAGAGTGGTTGATTTACTGGATGATCCCAATGCAGCAGGAGAAGTCTTAGATTTTGTTCCTTTGCCGCCTTCCAGTTTGGAATGTAGATGCTCATCTGTTGAGGTAAGTGGAGTCCTTCCATGAGATTTACAAGGGTAAGTTTCTTGATCAGATGACATAATATCAGAGATGGCAGAATGAGGTACACTGGAGGTTTGGTCATCATCTGTTAAGTCTACTGAGGGCTGCCTTATTCTTCCACTGGATTGTACAAATTTACGACCATCTGCTCTTGAACCTACATCTGTGGAACGACTTTTTGTTTTCTTTTCAACTTTCTCCCTGGCACCCGAAGATGATGATTTTGTAATGTCTTTGGAAGGAGAACTTGTGGAACACCTATCTTTATAGAGGCTAGTGAAACTTTTTCGCTTTTGAGTTGACTTCCTTTCAGTCTCTCCAGTAACCAAACTGATTGTACTGGCTGTATCCACATCAGATTCTGGCGAAATAGAATTATCTCTGTTGTAACTGGGAGTGTCTGGGCCTTCATCAGTTTTATCTTCTCGTAGTTTAGCTTCCAGAAAAGCCATTACTGCTTCTGTATCTTTTAGAATAAGGGTCGTGTCCATGCTAGAATCAGTATCCAAAGAGTCACTTCTTTCTCGGAGTCTACTCACAGATGCCAATGCTACTGAAGGGGGAGTAGATGTTTGTTTATTTATATGGGGGATGAGTTCAATAGGTATGTTTGGGGTAGGTTTTTCGATAGTGAAGCTCCCCTGTCTCACTAATGACTTGGAGGACTCCTTCTTATCTCCTCCTTTTGTAGTCTGGCTTTTCAGAATTTCTTCAGCCTTTCTTCTCTTGCTCTCATTTTGTATGACTCTTTCTCCTTTACTATTACAGTGCTCTGCAAGTTTTTCTGGAGGCTGGGGCTCTTGTTTAGAAGATTCCTCCCTACATTTATCTACCTGGCCTAAAACATTTTTTGAAGATAACTTAGTTGGTGTCCACTGGGCCTGCTCCTTTTGTTCCTGTTGTTGCTGGATTTTAGCTAATGTCTGCTTTACCAAAGAAGCTTCCTTATCAGTCTCATTCTTCTCCTTGCCAGAAGAGCTGCCTAGGGTTTTATTGTCTCCACTGGTTTTAAGAGTCTCACCATTTACAGCCCTGTTCATTTTATTCAGGGCTCTATCAGCATCTTGTTTGTCTTTCTGGTATACCTGTGCAGGTGTTTCCTTCTCCTGCAGTTCTGTGTCTTGCTTTTCTCCAATTTCTGACCTCTGAGTTACAACCTTCACTCTGGGGCTCTCGAGAGACTTTTCTTCATTGGGAAGCTGAGGAAGAGTTCGTCTCCTTCTCTCTCCCTGACTAATGAAGGAAGCTGCAGAGCAAGTACTTCTTAGTGAAATGCCTGATTCACTGATACTTGTATCTATTAAAAACAAAACAAACAAAAAACCCCACAAAAACAGAATTAATTAAGGCAAAAAAGGAGTATCCTATTATATTGGATCATGAAATATAAGTAAAAAGTTACTGAAGTACAAAATGAATGAACTATCATTGTGACTGATTTTAAAAGCAAGTATAATTCCAAAATGAACAAATTAATAATCAATCAACAAAGGATTCAGGAAAGCTAGTGCACAAGATGAAAAGTAGACCCATTTGAACATCTTATTCCTTTAGTATATTTACCTTTAGATTGACAACTGCATGTATTTATGGGATACAACATGACGTTCTATATATGTATGCACACACACACACACACACACACTAGTAGAATGGTTAAATCAAGCTGATATTAAACATCACCTCATCACCTCATATTAAACATCCGTTTTAGGTAGGTGGTAACATATTTAACATGTAATCCTTTAGCAATTTCTAAGTATACAATTTATTCTTATTACAGGCACTATAGTGTACAAAGGTCATCTGATCTTAAACCTCCATCTGGTTGTTCTCTCTTTTGTTTTATAGCAGTCAAGTTCACTACGCTTCTTCTGTAACTTTCTGTCCTTAAGGTTTGCTCAAAAGGCAAAATCTATGTATATTATACAATCATACAAATATTATTTATTTTCTGTAATTTCACTTATATAAAGAAAAATAATGCAGCTAGTTTTAATTTGCATATCTGCCTTATTGAAAGAAATGTCTGGATTTTCTAAATAAAATGGAAAATGCAGGGCCGGAGGGTTAGCTCAGTGGTTCCGGCGCCTGCCTCGCAAGCGCAACGTCCTGAGTTCGATCCCCGGTAACCACATATAATGCTGGGCATGGAGACTCACACACACCAACAATCAACACCGCATACCACAATGCCGGGCGTGGTGGCTCACGCCTGTAATCCCAGTACTCGGGAGGCAGAGACAGGAGGATTGCTGAGTTCACGGCAGAACTTTTAATAATTTTTAAAAAATTCAAATGATAATAATGTAAAAAATTAAGTAAAAATATAGGTGAGAGAGTATATCCTAATTTTACAAACTAAGAGATTTTTAAATCAGTTTCTCACATAGTAAGGTCATTTACAGAAATATATGACCACTTTCTTTTTTTCAAGTTAAGTAGAACACAATGGAAAAAAATTGTAGTTTGATGTTTCCATGTGAGATAATTTGAGACTACTTCCTAATTGTTAAAAATGGAAAGGATTTCTGAGAAAAATGGGTTGTTTCAGGAAACTACTATATACATTACATGAATATATAAATTAATATATAAGGCATTTTAATGTCTTAGGGAGAAAGAGAAGAATATTAGATATAGCTTCTGTAGGTCTTTTTATTTCCTTTATTATCCTAACAGCTTACTGTTTAAATTTCATAGCAATGCAATGGTTAACTATAAAAAACACTGATTTAACTTTAGCATGTTATATGGTATTTAGTTTATTCTTGCATGTCTATATGTCTTATGTCTTTAGTGCTAATTGAAATATTTAAAATGCAATGGTTATTTTGTCTTTTTGAACTTTCTTGCACTGCTATAATAAACACCCAATGTATGTTTAACAGGAATATTTTAGGTAATACCTAAGTAGATTTATCTACTTATCTAAACAAATTCATTATAGCCCGATGAAACAGAAGTAAGATCAGAAAAGGTAAGAGATACATTATTTTTTTATGTAGAATTTTGCTTCTCACAGATAACTTAATAATTTTCTTATGGGTCCTCTGGTAAATTTATCTGACCTTCTGGTGTTTCCTAAGCAGTGAGCAGTGCAAGTGAAGCAACCTGCAAATGACTTGGCTATCCTCAAAGACTTTTGGAGATGTTATCAACTACTACCATCTTCTATGGTAAGTAAATGATAAAATTTTTCTACTGCAAGCATTTGAGAAAACTACTTACAGTCTCAAATGCTTACAAGTTTCAAATGCTTGCTAATTACAAAATTTTATCTTTGGCCACAAGCCAAAGATAAAACAATTTCATTTTCAACAAGAGCAGTTATAAGCACAGATAAAAGCCACATATAAACTTTCTTTGAAGGTTATCTTTTAAGTGTTTTCTTTTTGAAGCAGAGACCTTAAGTGAGTCTTTTCCTTGGATTTTGTTTTAAAAATTAATCATAAATTAACAATTTACAACTATGGACTTATAGGGCACTAACAGACATGATTTAGGAAATCAGTATGTGGCAAAATTAAATCAGCATTTCAAATTCATAATTTATATATTTAATAGAGGTAAATTTGTGCATATATTTTATCTATAAATTATCTTAGGTCATCATTATACTTTAGGAAATAGGTATCATCAATCAGAATAAAACTATTATTATCCTAACATATGCAAATAACATAAAGGGTAGAACAAATTTTCATTTAAAAGTAAAACCACAAAGTTTTAAAATCATTCTTGAATAGTGGAAATTTGTACCTTGAAAAAAAAAAAAGGGCTCAGAATGAACTACTAAGTCTTCTTGTCCATTATTCTAGAACATTCTTATTAAACATGCAAAACCCTTTAAAGAAAAAAGATTTTGGGGATGACAGTATACAGTCAGTATACAGTGCTTGCCTAGTATAGTATAAGGACTTGGACTGATCCTCTGTGCAACAACAAAAAAAATTATAAACTCTACTATATGGAAATTTTCCATTCTTTAAAATTGCCCAAGACTAAAATACCTAAAAAAATTCGTTTTATTTGTAAAAAAAAAAAATCATAAATATATTACAAACATGAGAATATATTTATTTACTTCTCACTATAGAGATTTAAATTCCTTTTTAAACAACTGATTTATAAATTCACAAAAGAGATAAAATGTAAATAGGAAACATACCATTTTCTAATGGAACAGGTGCAGACAATTCCATTCTTTCTTCCTGATCATGCCTGGTATGATTAGCAGCCAAACTAGCCCACTGGGAGACCCAACGCTTGCTTCCAGATACAGAAGTGCCTTCCTAAAGGAGAAAAATAAGAGAATTAAATAATGTCATCTGGTCAAGTCTTAGTCTCTTAAGAGAATATCAGTTATATTAATAAGTCATACAAAGCCACTGTTAAACCCCATCATATATTACTTATTAAATTTCCTCATATATATAATAAAGACTATGTATCCCTTTAACTACAACATTTTATTACTACAGCAAATATAGTATAATTTTCTTTACTTTTTAAATACAAACAACAGTACCAAGATAAATTCTTTGAGTTTATAATTTACTAGGTTGCTAGAGAGGAATAGATATGTATCATAGCTTTGTTCCTAGACCAGTGGAGATTGTTGTATCCCATTATAAGATACAGGGAGTCTGAAGGCCTAGTCCCAAGTTATTCACTAGCCCTCTAAACAATCCCAGGAAGAATGGTTCATTCCAGGGTCTCAGTATTGAATCTGCTAGATCACATTTTAAGGGACCTCAAAAACCCAAAGCTTTAAACTTCTCCCTATAATGCTTTAACATGTCCAAAAGAAGCTAGAAATCATTCAATCTTGATATATCAATCTGAATGTAGACCTGTTTGTGTTTAACTATATCCTTAAGTCAAGTCTTTATAAAACCTTATAGTTAAGAGTGAAACAGAATTTTTATGTTTTTGTGTACTTCTGGACATACATTAGTGATTCTTAAGACCAGGATAATTTACGCATTCAATTTATATCTAGGGGTATTGAAAAAAAATATATATATACACATTATTATTTAAAATGATACCTCTGCTGGGCGTGGTGGCTCATGCCTGTCATCCCAGCACTCAGGAGGCAGAGGCAGGAGAATTGCTGTGTTCGAGGCTTGCCTGGGCTACATAGTGAGCTCAGGGCCAGCCTGAACTACAAAGTGAGACTCTGTCTCAAAAAAAAAAAAAAAAGAAAAAAAAATGATACCTCTCACTAAAAATCCAAGTCACGTTGAAGCAGAATGACAACTAGAGAATGGAAAGCTATGACAAGAAGTTTACTTTAAACTGTTTAAATAAATTTTCCATTAAAGTATCAGATTTACCATATTAATGATTAACAGCTAAATACTGATAAGATTTCACATCCTTTACACATTGCATAATTTCAGGAATAGGTTAAAATAGCAAGATAATGACTTAAGAGATACCAAAGTCTGCTGAACTTTAAATTATTTTCTAAGGTTTTGTGGTACCTACCCAAACTTCTCCTGATTGAAGGAAGTATCAGGCAATGCTAAGGGTATCTATAATGCGGGGGGTTCACTGATAAAAAGAACCATTTTGCCAAGTATTATAATAGCCTACTGGATAATTTCTACAAATAAAAGTGGTTCTGGCACCTAGTCCCCCCCACACAAAAAAATTTCTTGCAGTTATATAAAACCTTATTTGCAGTGGATTAAGGAAATAAAGAAGAAAGGAGGGAGTCTTCTAAATTCACATTTACCAAAACTCTTCCTTAATTAAAATATGAATACACTGTTTAAAAAAAAACCTATCACCTATTTTCAATAAATAAATATTCTGAAAAACAGAAACCAGAAGAAAATTTCTTCAAATCAAAGGGGAAAAAACTCTAAAATATGGTAATTATTTTGAAAATTTCCAAGAAATGGCAAACCATAAAGACATTATTTTAATATTAATAAACAGGCAAATAAGTCTACTTCTCTACAAAATATTTTGTATATATATATATATATATACACAAAATATTTTGTATATATAAATATATATAAATATATATTTATATATAAAAGAAAAATATAAAGTTTCATATACAGTTTTAGTTATTATTTTGTATAATTTATGAGACTCATCTATATAAATCAGCTCTTTTCACGAGGGGCAACAGGGCACTAGGAGTAGAGAATCAATTAAAACATCCAGTCAAATTCTTGCTTCATAAACAAGGGAAATGTTGGTCAGATTCACTTCTATGGATTTTGGTTTCTTTCCTTACAAAATAGCACACTGAAGGGTTCCAACAAATGTTAGCCCCTAATAGTATTTCTGATTTATATATTTGTGTAACATTTCTTTCTGCTGCATCAAAGTGTAATGAAATTTTGGCACCACAGCTATCCTAACCAAACCATCCTTAATTAATCTATTATTCTAAAAATGTCCTGGGCTGCACTACATGGCACTGAAGCATATAAATTATGTCTACCAGGCAGTACCTTTCACATGTTTCTAGCATGACAGACCTTCCCTTTCTAAACATATTCTTCCTAAAAAGTATATAGCAGTATGTTTCTTGTTTTGTCTCATAATGCTAACTAGAACAATGAGTACATAGCTTTTAATTGTTTACTGAAGTATTTTCCTCACTAATGAAGATTATTTATTTAAAACAGGATAATAAACCCCTCCAAAAAATTAAGCCAAAATTGCTCCAGGATTTCATTAGAAATTAAAAGTCTAAGAAAATTTTATTTTTACAAGTTATTTTACAAGGGCATATGCAGTAATTACTTAATTTATAAATGATAAAGTCATCTTATGTATTTGAAATGCACACAGATGCGAGGTATACCTCTGAACTGTGAAATCCAGATGTACTCAGTGGCTTTCTTTCTTCCATTACTATGGCAGCAGAACTGAGGGCCCAATCTTTTATCAGATCTTTATGCTTTTCATTGATAATGGGCCTATTATAATCCTGATTGTCATCTACTCCAAACACCTAGAAGAAAATATTTTATAAATGAAAAGCTGAGCACTAGATTAATGTGTGAATATATCATTAACTTCAAGGGCAAGTAAAAATATCCTAAATTAATAGGTAATTTCAATAACAAGGAAAATTTGTTTAATGACAGGGTAACATCCAATTACCTTGGAGTGGTAACTGGAGAAGAAAGCAAATGGTTCTGGGTTATGTCAATGTAACCATCCTTGTAAAATCACAAATATACTGATTGATAAAAATAAATATTTGGGATTATTTGGTTTGTTAAAATATCTAATAATGTTATTAAATATTCCCATATTGCAAAGAGTTAGGAAAGAGTACCTATACATATTTTCAGCCTATTTCTTTGCTTTACTATTTTTTTTTTTTTTCCTTTTTTGAGACAGGGTCTTGCTTTGTAGTTCAGGCTGGCTCTGAGCTCACTATGTAGTTCAGGCAAGCCTCCAACTCAGCAATCCTCCTGCCTCTGCCTCCTGAGTGCTGGGATTACAGGCGTGAGCCACCATGCCCGGCCTTTGCTTTACTATTTTTGAGAAGGATGTTGAATACCAACATATGAGTTTTTCTAATTTCTTTCCCTATCAAATGTTATACATGTACTTTTCCGAGTACAACTGCATGATCTTGGTATAGAGTATAGCATTATTCTCAAACTCTGTCTAACAATCAAATAACTGTTTAAATAGAGAATCCAGAACCTACAACAAACAGCAGCTTTTTCAATAAAGACCCTATAAATGGTCAACATGTTTGAAAAGTTCTAAACAAGGAAACAAAGGGAAATGTAGTGATGCATTCCTGTAACTTCAACATTCAGGAGGATAAAAATTAGAGTTGGAGCCCAGCCTAAATAGGTGAAAATAAATAAGGCAGGCAGGCTGGGGATGTAACTGATGAGGCCCTGGGTTCAATTTCTAGTGTGCAAAACAAACAGAGACTAATAATCATGTGCTTTTTTTTAAAAAAAAAAGGCAAGACCTGAGTCTCACTCATTTCCGGATACATGAAAGGCCTTCAATATTGCCAAATACACTGGGAAATGTTTTAGCCATTGTTTCAACTTGTATCCTCCAGTATCCTCCAGAGCATAAGCAGGTGAGGGTTTTCCCAAGTGGCTGCATCTGTGATGTGTAATCCTGGGTTAAGGCTGGCCTGCTCTGGGTGTGTACGGCTTCAATCAACAGGCATATAGACCGCATGGACTACAAAGGGAGAGAGAGAAGGTTTCTGCTGCTTCGTTGCAGCCTTTTTTAAAATTATTTTTTATTTATTTATTTTTTTGTTTTATTTTTGAGACAGGGTCTCGCTTTGTAGTTCAGGCTGGCTCTGAGCTCACTATGTAGCCCAGGTAAGCCTCGAACTCAGCAATCCTCCTATCTCTGCCTTCCGAATGCTGGGATGACAGGCATGAGCCACCACGCCCAGCACTGTGTTATGTGATATTGATGGCCATGGGCATGAATCTCCACGCCCAGCAATGTATGTGGTTACCGGGATCGAACTCAGGACCTTGTGCTTGCGAGGCAGGTGCCAGAACCACTGAGCTAACCCTCCGGCCCCTTCGTTGCAGCCTTTTGCCTTCCCTGCTTCACCACGGCCTGTTTCTCCTCTGCCATGCTGCACTGCCCTGGAGCTGGCTGACTATCAACTGAAACTTCCACAAGATATGAACAGAAACAAAAATTATCCTCCTTTAACTTTGGGTGTTGAGTATTTTGGTTCAGAAACAAAAAAAAGCAAGCCAGCTATATACATTTAAAAATTCTATTTTACGCCGGGCATGGTGGCTCACGCCTGTAATCCCAGCACTTGGGAGGCAGAGGCAGGAGGACTGCTGAGTTCAAGGCTTGCCTGGGCTACATAGAGAGCTCAGAGCCAGCCTGAACTACAATGCGAGACCCTGTCTCAAAAAAAAAAAAATATATATATTTTACTCTGAAGTCTCTACTTGGTTGTCAGTGTTTTTTCTATACAGCTTATTACAATTAAGAAAAACAAGACCTAAAGTGTGGTTCAGTGTTAGAGCCCTTGCCTCACCTGAGTAAAACACCAGGTTCAATCCTACAGCAGAGCTTAAGGAAAGAAAGCATCTGATTTAGTAATTTTAACCAAAGTAAGACTTTATTTCCTGCAAAAAGGTAAAAATACTTTAGATTAAAATACTTTCTACAGAAAAATTAATAGTTATATAGTCACAGCCAACCATAAAGGCACATGCCTATAATCACAACTCTCTGGAAGATTGAGGACCAGCCTGGGAAATTTAGCAAGTTAGAGAAACACTGTCTAAAAATAAAAAATGATGTCAGGACTAGCTGAGTATGAAAGCCCTGAGTCCAATCTCCAGTACTGGGGGAGGAAAAAAAAAAGTGAAGAATCTGATAAATTCTGAAACTGACATTTAGTAGATATTGAATTCTAATTTCTGTAAAACTTGAAAATTTTACCACTAGATGGCCTTGTTACTTAATGTATACTTATTTCATTAATTTTTAAAGGTTTTTTGTTTATTACAGGCAGGAAAAGACACAGGCTCTAGATTAAGTTTGGGTCAAATAAAATAGTAAAGAAGTTCACTTTATGGGGTGAGGGCAGCCACTGTGAAAAAACAGTGGCCAATTAATATTTAACACAAATATAAATATTTCTAAGGACTATGATTGAATAGTCTATTGAAATATTCAAATTGTCTTTGCTTTAGGAGCAAGTTGTATAGGATTAACTTTAAATCAAATATAGACAGAAAAAATGCTTCATTTTACTAAACATTAGGATACATTTAACAGCAATAAAATTTAGTATACCTGTGTCCTCTACCTTTAATCCCAGGTATGAAGCAAATTCAGCTATTCATATGATTTATGTATGATTTTCAAAAAAATTAAGTCATTCCTCTCTCAAATCCTTAAACTTCAATTTACTGATATATATGTCTTTATAATTACTAAAAAAAAAGGTAAAACATCTCAAGTTTCAAAATAGAACATAAAAATAACTATATAAGGTTGCTTTTACTTTGGCACAGTAATTTAGAAGTTACTCTAAGTGGCTTTCTGACTTATTCAACTAGTCTGTACTCAAACCTTGATTTCCTCAAACACCCAAGCATTGAAAAGTTAAAATAAAACACAGTGAACTTCTCTAAATCACTTCTGACATTATTTGAAATGACCACAAAAGACACAAAAGAATTTATGCTTTGAGGTAGGGGTGCAAAGAACTTTCTCTGATGACTTTCTAGGGACTGCTATGAAAGAACTGATGACCACCGTAATATGTCTGTTAGAGAAGTAACTATTAAAACAAGTGGTAAGGGAGGAGGACTACTATATGAGGAAAGAAGTATTTAGATTTTACACCTGTATTTATGATAGCAATGATTGTTAGTTCATCTTGAAATATACAGCCATTCATTTCTATGTTCAAGTACACAAACATCCATGTGACACCTTTCCTGAGAAAACAATGAATATACTGACTACATACTTTAAATCTTTACATACTTTACACACTTAAAATACATATAATTAGACATATGCTCCAATAACTGATAGAACCTGAGAGCTTCTCAAAACCAAGGGCAAGTTTGCTAAGTTTCCCAGTACTTCACTGTAGATTATTTTCTGACATGACCTCATTCACATGTGAGACTTCATTTCATTATCAACTACAGAGACAGCTCCTCCTGTTATCCCTCCTCCTCAATGGTTCAAAATATTTTAAATTCTATTCCCTTCCCCAGCAGGATCAGTGTAAGTCAAAACCCCTAGTGTTATTCTGGGTCTCAGCCAGTCGCAGCACCTTGAAGCGCTAACCCACAGTGAGGTGGAGGTTAGACCGGACAGCTGTCTAATCTGTTTCCTCTCTGCAAGAACCTTGCACCCCAAGTCTGTCAGGTAGCTTCTAATTTTTCCAGAACAGGAGAAAAAAGAAGGAGGGATAGTACAAGAATAAAAATTAGTGAATTTGCATTATGAGAGTTTCCTGGCCTCTGAATACTAAAAATAAATCATTTGTTTTGGGGATAAGGCACACTAAATAGCACTTTCCTCTGCACTCTGAAACATGTTCTCAGTCTTGACCTCTGAATATGTACATATGATGTTTAGTATCTCACATTAGGATTTTATAGTTGTATCTTAGTGGCTCCTCAAAATAATTTGGACTTCTTACTGAAATATGTATGGTAGGTAACAATGGGTTTCCTAACTATGGGTTAACCATTGCAGGGGCTTTACAACTCCGCTTGAGTTAGTCCCTGCTGTGAAGATTAAATCTAACAAAAGAACTTAAAATTGGGAAGGTCACCTGAAAGAATTATACAGGGATAACCTGTAATTAAAACTATATTTGTATACCTGGCATGGTGGCTCACACCTGTAATCCCAGCACTTGGGAGACAGAGGCAGGAGGATTGCTGCGAATTTGAGGGTTGCCTGAGCTACACAGTGAATTCAGGGCCAGCCTGAACTACAAAGCGAGACCCTGTTTCAAAAAATAAGTAAGTAAGTAAGTAAATTATAACTAAATTTAAAAAAACAAAAAACTATATTTGTAGCCAGGCATGGTGGCTTATGCCTTTAATCCCAGCACTCAGGAGGCAGAGGCAGGAGGATTACTGATTTCAAGGATACCCTGGGCCATATTGTGAGCTCAGGCCAGCCTGAACTACAAAGCGAGACCCTGTACCATAAACAAACAAACAAACAAACAAACAAATAAATAACTATATTTCTAGGGGTTAGGGATGTAGCTCAGAGGCACAGTACCTGCCTGGCAAGTGCGAGATTTTGTTTGATCCCTGGCGCACACACTCCTGCCCCAACACTACATTTCCATAAGAACCAGACTATATTTTTAGATTTTGGGTTTTAAATTTAAAGAACTAAACCTTCTCCAGATAACAAACGTGAAAAGTACAAACCAAGCCTATGAAAAATTTCACCTCAGTTTCTTCCATGACCATTTTATTTTTATCACTGCCATTATCAGTTGAGAGCGCAGACTAAACAAATTTTATAGTTTCCAGTGCTAAGATTAGAATGGTTGGGAGTGGGAACAGTAGCATACCATACCTCCCATGAGTGTGTGTATTTTACCCAAGTGGTAAAAAATACATTCCTAATAACACATCCTGGAGGCTTGCTTACTGTGACAGCAAGTACAGGCCAACAGGTCAGACACAGAGAGGAGCAAAATTCTGCATTTGAACACGGCAGTACAAATAGAGAGCAAAATAATACTAAATAGCACCAGTTACTGTGTATGAAATTTTAAAATATCGAAGTCAGGTGGAAATCAGAATTAACTCTCCCATGGAAATGAAAAGCATAACATAAATTAAATAGAATAGCAAACTTTTATAGGTTTATTTTGAAACAGTATGTGAAGACATATTAAAGTGTCAAAGTAAAAATGTAATCAAGTTTCAGTCTCAGGTGACAAAAACCTATCCCTCCTCAAGGAATAAAGACCTAGTTAAGAAGAGTAGCTAACAGTTCAAATCAATACTATAGGTTAGGTGTCCCATGAAAGTATCTACAAGTAGTAGAATAATGATGTACAATTCTAGCCAACAGAATCAAGAAACTAAATCAAGATGATGTAAGAGGAAGATTTTTAAAAAAAATTTCAACATTCTATAAATATATAAGTTCAGTTTTAAAAAGAAAAATCCTTTAAATTAAATCTAACAAACTAATGATTATGAATATTGAATGTGATTTAAAGATATAGTTCTGATCCACTTTTAAAGCATACAACTGTGAGAAGAGCTCAGAAAAGAATTAGAGCTAAGTCATATCACCACGGTGCACACCGTCATAAATGTACATCCATGTCCCTAGTAGCATTATTTACAATAACCAAAGCTTCAAACAAACTAAATCTTTCAACGGATGAAGGGATATATAAAATGTGGTTTGCCCACACAATAAATATTCAGTGATAGGAATAAAGTACTAATATGAGCTACAACATTGATGAAATTTTGGAAATATTATTATAAATGAAAATAGCCAAACACAAAACATGTATAGTATGAGTTTATCGATAGGAAATATGCTGAATAAGCAAATCCACAGACAAAAAGTAGGTAAATGGTTGCCAGGAAGGAATGAGAAATGGCTACTTAATGAAGAGATTTCTTTTGAAGGTGATGAAATGTTCTAGTGTTAACTGTACCTATGAAAAGACTAAAATATCAATTTTGTTATGCAAATTTTAATTTTTTTCAAAAGGCATCATGTGACCCTTCTTCCTTTGTGCTTTTGTAGGGGTAAAACATGTTCTTTCTTTCTTTATTTATTTTGAAACAGGATCTCACTGTAGTTTAGGCTGACCCTGAGCTCACTATGTAGCTCAGGCAAGCCTTGGACTCAGCAATCCTCCTGCCTCTGCCTCCCGAGTTGCTCTTAAATTTTTAACTGCCCTCTTAACTGATCTTGTGTCCTTGATTCTCTTTATTCCTTAAAACTTGTTCACAGTGAAACATGCTTTCACTATGCAGATAAGACAAGCTGGCCTTGAACTCACTACAACAAATATTCTTACCATGCCTGGCTCCTTACCAATCTTTTTTTTTTTTTAAGTGCCAGGGTTCAAACTCATGACCTTGTGCATGCAAGGCAGTTGGTGGTGCCACTTAGCTACATCATAGACCCTCCTTAAGAGTCTTTATTTTTAATTGAGTTTATTGGCACATTTTAGACATACATTATGATCACATTCAACATTAAAAATTTGTACCTATATATGATGTATCTAGATTCTCCATATCGCCCTGAATGTACCTTATCTCATCTGACTTCAGGAGCAAAGTAGGTTAGGCCTGGTTAGTACTTGAATAGGATTCCTTAAGAATCTTATACACAGGGCCAGAGATTTAGCTCAGTGGTTCTGGCACCTGCTTAGCAAGCGTAAGGTCCCTGGTTCGATCCCTGGTAACCACATACAACAATACTGGGGGTGATGGTTCACGCCTGTTATCCTAGCACTTGGGAGGCAGAGGTAGGAGGATTGCTGAGTTCAAGGCTTGCCTGGGCCACATAGTGAGCTCAGGGACAGCCTGAAGTACAAAGCGAGAGTGTCTCAAAAATAAAACTCATCCATTTTTATCACTCCATGTTTTATATTAGTGTGGTTATCCTATAATATGAGGGCTGCAGAAGAGCTCAGTACCTTTTATTTACCACAAACACTGAAAAGCAAGGATATAGCCCTTCAGCCTGCTCATCAGGTCAGTATGGTCATTAAAAATATCCTATTCAAACTATAATTTTTTTTCCCAAGTTAAGACAAAATACATTTTCTGTTCATCTTTAGACCCAGGAACACAGTGTCTTTTGGGAAAACTGGAAAGACATCCCAGCTGACCATGGTTAATATCATTGAATCATGTCACACAGTTGCTTGTTTCTTTTTTTTGAGACAGGGTCTCGCTTTGTAGTTCAGGCTGGCCCTGAGCTCACTATGTAGCCCAGGCAAGCCTCAAACTCAGCAATCCTCCTGTCTCTGCCTCCCGAGTGCTAGGATTATAGGCGTGAGCCACCACGCCTGGCACTTGTTTCCTTTTACTTTGTTTTTGATTCTATGAAGTTAGAATCTTTGGGTTTTTCTCTCTGTCCCTGTCTCTGTGTCTCTTCCTCTTCTTTTCCCTCTCCTCCCCTGTGGTACTGGGTACTCAAGCCAGGGCTTCACCAGAACTACATCCCCAGCCCTTTTTTATTTTGAGACAGTCTCTCACAAAATCATCCAGGTTTGGCTCAAATGTACAATGCTCTTGCCTCAGCCTCCCACAGTGCTTTTCTCTTGATCCTTTTGGTCTCCTACTTGCATCTTTATTCCTCATCCACCAATGTTCATATATTAGAAATTTCATATTTGGCCTGCCCTTATGCTATTCACTCCCTCTGGTTCTCATCTCTTACTCTCTGTTCTCCAATATTTCCTAAATCTATACTTTTAGCTCAGAGTTCATACCCAGGTTCTAGATACTGATAATCAATTCTCAGTGGCTCTTAAATTACTTTCCCTGCTTTTGCTCTTTCCAACTTTCCATCCCTATTTCATATTTCTGACAGTGATTTGACCATGTCATTCCCCTATTTAAGTTCCCAATGATTCCTCACTGTCTCTGGCATTAAAATAGGACTAAAGTTCTTAGAGAGATACGTAATCTACTTCATGATTTCTCACTTCCTTTAGTATTAAAAAATAAAAGATTAAAGTCATTATTATGACACAAAGGGATTTTAGTACCTAGTCTAGTCCCATTTTTCCATTGTTTCTGAATACGCTGTTCCTTATTTTTGGAAAAGCCTATGTACCATTCCTTTTAGGGGATTACTTACATGTGCTCAAAATTAGCTCATCTGAAAATTAAGTTCAATATTTATAAAGGACAGTTTATATATTAATACTAAGTCCTTGTAGTGCTGGAGTTTACATTTCTCTCCATCCCTCTACTGACAGAGAAAGGAGACAAAAACCAGAGAACTACTAAACTAGTGATAAAACTTGTGATTAAAATGATACAAGCTGATGAAAGTGCCTCAACCAGGTTTTTTTGGGATTGAATAGTCTAAAGACCTCTCTGAAGAAGCAATGCTGACCCTTAGTTCTCTTCTTGGAAACCACTGGTTCTTTCTTTCAATAGTGTATACCTACGAAAGCATTTAACATTTAATTCTATTTCTATCCCACTGTGCACTAATCTCTTGCAGGGAAGAATTATGTTTTTTCAGTGTGAATCACCACTCCCTAACACCAAGGGTGGGTACAACATCAAGGAAATAAGCTAGTTCTCCAATGACTGGATGAAAAAGGAAAGAGACAACATAGAAGTTTTCAAAACTAAACAGCACTAGAGTTTAGACGACAGCTGATGATTCCTACTTCTTTCTTTCATACCCAAACATCAAAAAGCAGAAAATAGATAGAGCTCAGCCAAGGAATTTGATATGATGCCTCTATCCACTTCTGCCTCCCAAAGTGCTTCATTCTGGCTATTCTTGGCCCTTGTTTTTCCACACCAACAACAGGTTACTTCATTCTCTTCAGAGATTTGATTCCTGGCTTTGATTTTCTTTCCCCAGAGCCCAACTTTAATTACCGTGAATTTGACTTGTAGCTTTAAAACATGGCCAGTGGACTCTCGGTTCTCTTACTTGGGTATTCACAAGACAATGTAAAACCTCTTATTTTCCCTGCAGCATGTTCTCTGCTTTGTTTTCTGGTTTACACAAATGAAGAATGAATAATTATCCATTGTATTACATACTGCCGTTATTGCTTTAAATGAATCCTGTTCTAATATCTTAGACATCTCTGCCCCCAAAACTGAGACTCTCTGAGAATGGAAAAGGGAAGTTCATGGTCATTATAGAGCACACGTGTGAACCCACTTTTGTAGTTTCATCTCTATCTTTAAGTTTCTTAAAGAGCTTCATCTGTACCAATGACTTCTTTTGCAGCTTTTTGTTCTGGCCAGATTGGTCCCTCTCACTGTATCTATCTGGGCTTCACATTTCCAGGATGTCCCAATAACTTGTGTAGAGATCACCATGTAGAAACTCCTAATGCACATGATAACAAGCAAAGCCAACCTTCATGAGGCTCTCAAAAGATAAACATTATGATAAGCCTTTTATATTTTTATTTGGTTCTTCATAAAACCTAAAATAACTTCTTCCATTTTGGATATGTGAAACAAAATTACAGTTTAATTTACCTAAGGGCAGATACAAGGACTTGCAAAGTTTATATCTGAGCCCAGATCTATCTGCCTATAGCCACCCATGTTCTCAAATTCTGTTTTAACTGGTGACTGTAAAATAATCTTTTAACAGAAAAAGCACCACTAAGTATGAGTGAAATATCAAATGCTTCTTAAATTCTGTTTCTTTTTAATAACCATAATAAAATTGCTTATAAAACATCTATTTCCGGGCCGGAGGGTTAGCTCAGTGGTTCCGGTGCCTGCTGCGCAAGTGCAAGGACCTGAGTTGGATCCCCGGTAACCACATATAATGCTGGGCGTGGAGACACGTCCACCAACAATCAACACCGCATACCACAGTGCCGGACGTGGTGGCTCACGCCTGTAATCCCAGCACTCGGGAGGCAGAGACAGGAGGATTGCTGAGTTCGCAGCGGCTTGCCTGGGCACCATAGTGAGCTCAGGGCCAGCCTGAACTACAATGCGAGACCCTGTCTCAAAAAGCAAAAAAAAAACCATCTATTTCCTAGACCAATGTGGAGTTGTGTACTCCAAAAGTGAAATATTTTGACTGTGTGGTGGTCTTCAATAAATATATGGTTAGACAGTATATATGTGCACAATGTAGTAATAAATAGTATGTACTCTAGAAACATTCCAAAAGAGAAATAAGAAATATAAAAATATAAAAGGTGAATATAACTCCTAATATTTCCCCTGCATCTCAAAGGGTATCTTGCCCACTCCCTGCGAGACCATACTAAAAACTCCTCATCTAAACTAGTGCATCTCATACACTACCTTCTTTTTAAAGGAGGTTCTGACTTGGCATTTTAGGGGTGGGCTCCCGAAGAGACATCAACATGGTTCACTCCAGAGATATGCTTTGATTTTTTTTTTTTTAAAGACTGATGTTTACCCAAATATAGGCTGCTATTTTCCAGGAGACTCTTGAGTCAACTTTCCATTTTAAATGGCCAAAACTGAGAAAAACTTATTTTAAAGCATACAACAATCATTACACATCTTCACAAGCTACGATGAAAAACACATGTGAAATGTAGATAATTGCACTGACTGGGCACATATGTGGCTGTGAGTGTAATGTAAAAATCTTGATTTTGCTTTCATATACTGCTTTTCTATCGCCAAACACAGTACTGAATAGAAATAAAGGAAATAAAGACAGTTAACTAATGCATGTATTTTTATATTTCCAACAAGAAATCAGCACACGGGATACTTGGAGTTAACATTCATGTTTCGGTTATCAGAAATACAAATGCAAAGTGAGAATTCTAAAGTATACTATTCTTATACCCTATTTTAAATTCACACACATTTTAAAATGTTCCAGCAGTTTAAATGTACTGGGCCTTCTATAAGAAACTCAGGCAAATTCAGAATATAAGCAAAATGAAATCGGATGTATTTTGGTCATGTTAATCCTGTAGTACTCTAACAAAACCCTAAGTTCCAATACCACTGACTGCACAAGAGTATTTTGTGTTGACTTTCCAATAATTTCCAACAGTCAAATATACCATACAACAGCTAAGATCATACTCAAATTTCAATTATTTACCTTGTCAATCATTTTTCTTGCTTCCACTTCCTCACTGTTGGGGTTCTCTAACTCAATGGTATAAGTGCCCTTGTCACTTTGGTCATCATCATTATCCTTTTCAGAAGTAGCAGAAGTAGCTTGATTTTTTAACATTTTATCCATCTCCTGGCTCGGTCTGTGCCCAAGACTCCCTGAACTTCTTAATAATGCAGTTTGTAGGAAGGGAATTGACACCGATGGCTCCTCTGATTTCTGTTTTAACAATTTCCCATGTGGAACACCATGCCCCCCTCCTCTGTGATGCGCAGAGCTAGTCTGTAAAGACAAAGAAACCACTTTGGCATCTGCTGTTGGAGATTTTGCTTTTTCAAGTTTTGTATGTGGTGCAGAATGAGTAGGCTCCTGACACAAGATTCCTGTACTTTGAGTAAAGGAATACGACCTCATTTTTCTGGGATTGTCTTCACCAAAGAACGCAATCATAAAAGCACTCTGACTTACAACAGCCGGGTCTTGATGCTTTTCAGAGGCCTGGATCTTTTGTAGCTTCTTCTGCTCTGAATGGTGGCGCCTTAAGTGCTCCTCCAGCGTGGCCCGCTTGCTGCAGCGTCTGTGAGCCCCAGCATTCTCAGAGTCACTCTGCGTACCATCATCGTGTTTATTTCCTGGACATAAAAATGAAATCACATAATAGAAAAGAAAAGAACTCATGTAGAAAACTAGAAGCACATACAAAGGTGCTATTTGTTGTGGCTCCTCCCCCTTTTCAATCCTAAGTCATATGTTCTTTCCAGTAACAGGCTCTGCAAACTTCCCTCAGTTTTAATGGCTACATTCAAATTTTATCAACCAACAATGAGTTCTTTTATAAACAAATGAATAGGATTGCTTTTCTTTCTCCAAATCTTAACTTGCACTGATATTTAAGATTTTAAAAGTTCAGCATACCTTCTCTTTTTAATAAGACTCAAAACTGTGGTTTCTACTACTAAGTGCACAAAATATTATACCTATGAGAATTAGTGAAAATTGCATTTCAACTCTAAAATCTGGTAGATTCCAAGAGTTAAATAAAGCACGATAAGAGCCCAGTTGAAGAAAAAGTACTCTATGCAATACTCAAGTAAATCTATGCACCAAATAATATGGTGTTAAATACAATCAGATGTCTTCTTGAGGAAACATTTTTGAAGTTAGAATATACTTAAATTGTGAAATATCACCTTCCTGACAAACATTTTTCTATACCAGAGCAAGTAAAAGCCATTAATTTGCATCTCATAGTTCTGTTAGGAACTGATGTAACATTATAAAAATTATTTGATCTTTTACTGATCTAAAATTTCTACCTAAATAACCAGTATATTAGAATAATTCAAATATAATTATTATATTATAGTATGAAATTAATGAAAAGTCAAGAGTTATCTTATGAATGTTTGATATGGAGTCACAAGTCAGGCCTTAAAATTATCCCATTGTTGGAAGCTGTAAGTGAAATCCAATACAGTGAAATGTACACTGGAATACTTCAAAGCTTCCAGGACTCAATTTGATTTTCAAATTTCCCTTGGCTATAAATTTTAAAGGAAAATCTTTGATAAATAATAATGATTAGATTGAAAGACTAACAGAATGGGGTGACTGGGAAAAGACATGTCTACAGAAAAAGTTAAGTTTTAACACACAGATTTGTTCCTAGTACATTTAGATTACTGAGGGACCAGAGCAACAGCTGTAAAAAATTAAAAACAGCTGTCTACAAATTAAGAGATTCTGAACAGAAAGTGGCAGAACATAGAAAACAGTGATGTTTTAGGAAAGTAATACAGAAAGGAAATAAAAGGAGTAATTAGGATCAAAATGCTAAGGACTGAGGTAGCATTCTTATTAAAGGATATGATGAGTATTATAAAACTGTATTACAAACGCATTTGAAACTCTTCAACCTACTATTCAAAATGCAATTTTGAAAGCAAATAGGTGCTTAATTAGTGGAATCTCTGCCTTAGATAATTAATTGAGGGATCATAAATAGCAGAAGAAAAGCAAAATTCAAGTAACACCACTAACTGAAATAAAAATTCATTTAAAACATACTTTACAGTTTTGGCTACACTGGAAAGGCATCCAACTTGTAAAGCTGGAAATAAACTCCAGCGTTTCTTACAGAATAAGACCAAGTAATTCATAAAAAACTTACATTCACATGTTTTAATGAAATGCCATCTTTTTAGAATGTAATTTTTATTTCAAAATAGGAAAATTTAGCATTTAGTGGTGCCAGGTACTTCCAACCATTCTTCCTATATTTCTCAGTGTTACACAAGGTGAAATGTCTGATAAGTTGCCACCTTCTGTTTTTATGTAACATCACTAGGGATTATGCTTACCAGGTTTTTTTGTTCCTTCCTGTCATTAACCATGCATAAATACATGGCAGTTCTGTTAATACTTTTGGATAGGTCAGCTGTATCAATACAGTAGCTGAAGCCAAAAGAAGCTGGAACTCTCCCAAAGAGTGAAAGTGTATGGGCTTTGTGAACATTATTTTCCTCACTGTCCCAAAGCGCGTGCACTTTACTCTTGTAGGAGCAAGGTGCTTTGTTTTTTATTTGTTTTGCCTACTTTCAAATCTTTGAGCACTTTAAATACTTGTTTAAAGTTTAATTTTATAAAATTGGTACTAGCTGCCATCTAACTGTATGTATACATACCTAACTGTATGTATTAAGAGCCTGACTGTTTCCTTTTATTATTCTAAACTATCTGAAACTTATTTAATAATAGTAGCTTCCTTGGAGAAAATCAAATGCCATTTGTAATGAAGTCCAGGGAAATTAAATAGGTCTATCTTGAATTAATATTTTATAAAATACATTTCTTGGATAGACCCTAAAATAGTCTAAAAGTAAATTCACCAGGAAGGGTTCCCAGAGACAGCATATATTAGAATATGTCTACCTATATGTCAATTTTAAAGGACAATAATAATTTGATTGTTCAATTTCTACCAAAGTTTTAAAATATTGGGCTGGTGATTTAGCTCATTGGTGTGGTACCTGCCTTCTAAGTGCAAAAGTCCTGAGTTCGATCCCTGGTACCAAAATAAAATAACACATCTACAGTAAATATTTATGTAGCACTACAATGTGCATGTGAATATTAATGACTGTATTTGGAATTGAGTACATAAATAGGCCTTGTTCAAGAGTAATGAATGTATTGAAATGATGCTTAAGACAAAAGCTAATGTAGAAAATAATTACGATAATTACAAAAGTTTTCAAAGGGCTTTTCAAACATAGGTTTTAACTTTTCTTAACTGTTTAAAGGATCTTTTTTAGCTCAATTTTGTATATTTACTAAGAGTGCTTTAAAAAGACTAAATTTTCAAGGTTTGTGGTGTCTCTTATTATACTAGGATACTTGTATTTATCCAATTCATACAAATGATCAGGTTCCAAATAGGTAGCTAATATTTGTGAGCTTTAACCACTATATATATATATATGTGTGTGTGTGTGTGTGTGTGTATGTATACACACACACATGTGTATATATATGTGTATATATATACATACACACACATAGTTTTCAATTATATATTAATATTACCTAGTAGAAGTAAAATACCACTGGTATGCCTCAAAGTACCACTGCTGATACCTTATAATAGGAGCCAATAAAGAATTAGGTAATCACATCATGATCTTACACTAAAATGTCTTAGAAGTACCTTAGAAGTATAAAATACTACCTTTTTATTACTTGACCAGAGTCCAAGGGCACAAGTTATGGGTTAACATGTTCCCTCCAGCTTGAACCAATGACAGTACATGTATGACTATCCCACTGGGTGGATTTTTATTAATTTTATTAATAAAAAGACCAAGAAAAGTGATTAGAGCCATTAGTATCACCAGTGGTTCAAGCCATACAATGTCATGTATGTACCACTGGTGATTTAAGATGCTCTGGCAACACACAAAGGAATTAATGGCCCCATCCAGAACATTTATGCCAAAAGTCATTGTCATTTGTAGTGCAGTCATTCACTGTTTATTCAAATTAGTACTTATGCTAAACTCCCAGATAAAGTGTTATAGATTCAAAGTAAGCAATACATGCTCTTTGACCTCATGAACAGTGTTTTTAAAACTTAAGTAACTTAATCCTTGAATTACACACAACTGGAATTTATTCAAAATCATTCCTTTATAAATAGCTTATTAAATATAAGACAGTAACATATATCTGTATTCAAATGATTCTAAAAGCTGGGCGTCGTAGTGTATGCCTGAAAATCCAGCCCTTGGGAGGGTAAAGCAGAAGAAACACTTCAAATTCAAAAACCAGGCTGGACTACACAGTGAGTTCAAGGCCAGCCTGAACTAGATAGCAAGACTCTGTCTCAAAAGAGAAAAAGAAAAACAGAAAAAGATTCTAAAAATGTATTTATTTGGCAAAACTTGCTGGGAAAAACTGACAAGCTACACTATCAATCTGCAGGAATAAAGTTTTAAGAATTCCAGCCAAGGACTAATGCTAATAAAGCTTATATATTTACTATTTTACAAATGAACATTCAACTGTGCCTGTCATAAAATATTAATATTATTTTTAAAAATTAGTTTAGCAGATATCTAGTAAGTATTTCTAAACTACAAGTATTTGTTTTATGAACATCCACTGAGAACAGCTTGAAACACTCCATCAGCAATGTGACTTATACTATTCAAGTTAAACTTTTACCTCATACCAAATGGCTTACACTTTATGTCCAAACCTAGATACTGATAGTTTACTGAGGGTATCATAATAGAGGACAGATTATACTTAGCATTTCCTTAAATCAAGAAAATCATGGGAACTGTCTTCTAAGTAATTGTACTGATGAATTGAATAATCACAGGCAAAAGAAACATATTTAATGGTATAAAAAAATTCACCAAACCAATGTGGTTTTGTCAAGATGAACAAAAAAGGCTATCTGAATGATTAAGGTAGACATGGACTACATAGCTTGCTTTGGAAATTTGAAATGAAATTTAAGTTTTGAAAAAGCTGCGTTTTCCACCATATAACTTTTAAAGAGTAGTTTGGTAATTGAAGTTGGATTTTTTTTTATTATATAAAAGGTAGTTCTGAAATGATCAATTCACTTTACCTTTTAACCTTTTCAAGTACACTGGAACATCACTTTTAATACTTTTGGAATCTTCTTCAGTTCTTTCCCACACCATTTGAGGAGGGTTGTTTTGTGCTAGCCAGTCAGCTACTTTGTTTTCTGGTGCCATCATTCCTGTTTGAATTCCTGGCAAATCTTGCGTTCCTGGAGAAGACTTCTTTGACTTGTGACGTTGATCAGAAGTAAATTTGGTCACATGGTCTCTAATAGTTACCTTCCCTGGGGTACTGTCATCAAATTCAATGGTAAATGAAGCATGCCCTGCACCTGTTGTATGGGAACTTGGTGTGTCTTTTGTTGGAATTTCATGAATAGTGCTCTCTGTTATTTGTGATGGTTGCTGAAATTCTTTTGTAGGGATTTCAAAGTAACTTGGTTCCCTACAGAAAGGAAAAAGTACTTCTTCATTTGCAGTTGCAGACTGCTCCTCAACTTGCTTGGCATTTATGCTGCACCCTAATGAGGAAAAATAAGAGATCATTCAAAATATTTGGGAACATCTAGCATTTGCGAGAGAGTGATAATGACCATTGTGTTACTCTGTAAGAATCAGAAAGGCAGATCATAGTCTGGATGAAAAATAACAGCATTCATAACTTAGAAAAGTAGATTAGAGAGAATCTGTACTATAAATAGGCCATTCAATTACCACCAGGAGATGCAGTGTTTAAGTAATAGCAATGGAAAAGGATAACAAAGCAGTTAAGAGAAGCACCTTGCATGGGTAGGCTCAATAATTTTTCCAGTGTAGATCAAGAAATCATAAAGATGAAAAAAGAAATTAAATTAAATGGAGATGGAGATACAGGATATATATCTATATTATATGTAGTATAGGAATGATGGAAAATGCATGAGTTTCCTCAGGATGATACAATTGAAATGTATATGAACAAATATAGAGCTCCAATGGAGAACTGATACTCAAAATGAGGATATAAATATGAAGTAAGTATGTAACAATTTCACTTAGCATTTGTTACCATTACATTTAGAGAAACTACTTTTTAGGGTAACAAAAACATGTGATCCTTGGAAGACAGATACATTTCATAAAGACTAAACAGTGGTTAAAGATGAAATATGTGATGGCTTGCAGCATAAAAATCTAAGCACCAACATAAAAGAAATCAGGTAAAAACAGTACTGCCATCTAATAACTGAAGGAAAATTAGCTTGCATTCTACTACAGTAGAATGTATACTAGTGTCAAAAATAATTGGAGTAAAGCTGAATTGTAAGCCTCAGGTTAAAAGCAAGATTTAGAAAGAGCAAAAATCTCAGAATGCTACCAGTAATCTTGTTATCTCAGAACCCAATATAAAAGTATGAGAATAGGTGCTTTTGTAAGTAAAATGCATAAATGCATAGAAATGGAAATGATAACTAAGATGCTTTAAGTATATGCTGTTAGTAGAAATGCAAAAAATAGAGATCAAACTGCCCTACTAAAGAAGTAAAATAACCATATCTACTCTCAAAATGCTACATTTATTAAGAATGAGTTCAAACAAAATATATTTCCTTAAGGCTCAAAAATTCATATTTTAAATAAGATTGATAGTAAAATCATTTACAATTTGGCAGAAAGAAAAACTATTACACAAGAGAGCTAAATTGATTCCAATCATTTTCTGATTATTTCATCTTTTTAAGTAGCTTTTCAATTAAACCTGGAATGATTCATCAGATGCAATAATTGACTTCTTTAAAGTACTGTTACTATGAAACAACCATAAACCAATCTACTTTTGTTTTCTAGAAGAATAGGACCGTAATATTTATGTGATTCCAATATGTGGGTAGGGTATAAAAGGCAGCAAGTTCCATTTCTAAAATCATCATTTTCATCTATGCAGAGGGCAATAATTTTCAATGCAAACGTTTTTTTTTTCAGAGTCTACTCAGTTTCGCTTACCACCAAAAATAAAAAGAATAATATTGACAAAATTCTACACTGTCAGAATAATTACAAAGATAATATAAAAAACAATCCAGAGCAGACAAATGGTTTCAGAAACACAGTACTCCAGTATCATTCAATTTATAGGGTGGTCTTATCTACTTGAAGAGCTCTGAGGACCCACTGTAAAATATTTTATAAACATACTTATGATGATCCTGAGACATGAAAAAAACTTCAAATTTTACTCAGCCTTTTCTTAAATTGATGATAATGTATGTATTATAAACTTAGGAAGTGGTTAAAACTTAAAAAAAAAAACTGTCAGTTGTAAAAGTTCAGTCACCTGGAAAATTTATTATGTGAAGGGAGATTGATTTCCCTGAAGATTTAGATTAAGTGTGGTACTATTAGAAAAATTATGAGAAATATTCTAAATTAAAAGTTTTCCTAATTCAGGACATAGAAAAAACATTGTAATTTACTGATTTTTTTTCTTTCTCTTCAAACCTTATTTGGCTTTTATCAAATTAAAACTACATGATACAATAAAGGTTTATACTAATATTTTATTGTCTTAAATACTAGATTTCAAAATTCATTTAATAACTGATTATGGCAGAATTAATTCCCTATATCTAAATCACAAGAGCAATTTGGTAATACCTGCTTGTAATGCCTGCATAAGGTACTGATGACCCTATGACCTTTCTGAGATTCTTCTAATACACATAAGCCAAATAAATGTTCCCTCCATTCTTCTTTAATAAAGTAAATGTAACATTCAACTACCTCAAGATGACAAAGACTAATTATCCTGGCTCATTCTGCTTAAAGATATCTATTAACATACATTAGTGAAGTATTTCAAGTTACTAAACACAGAAGAATGAATGTGAAACACCTTTTTGCTAAAAAGGTACTGTAACTTGAAAATTTCCAAATTTAGTTTTCTTCTATTAAAAATCAACAGAAAAGGGCGGAGGGTTAGCTCAGTAGGTTCTGGTGCCTGCCTCGCAAGCGCAAGGTCCTGAGTTCGATCCCCGGTAACCACATATAATGCTGGGCGTGGAGACACGCCCACCAATAATCAACACCGCATACTACAATGCCGGACATGGTGGCTCACGCCTGTAATCCCAGCACTCGGGAGGCAGGGACAGGAGGATTGCTGAGTTTGCTGCGGCTTGCCTGGGCACCATAGTGAGCTCAGGGCCAGCCTGAACTACAAAGCGAGACCCTGTCTCAAAAAGCAAAAAAAAAAAAAAAAAAAAAAATCAACAGAAAAGAGCAACAATCTACTACTTACAGTTACATGCCTTTTAAAATTGTATGTAACATTTAAAGACCTTAAATATTGTAACCTAAATTAATGTTGAAAACAAGTTAGGAGGTGTAAGAATATAGTTGTAGCTAAACTGAGGACAAATTTTCCTTAGTAACATTCAAAGCATTCACACAATTTTGAGAGAACTCCATTGCTCTAATGTAAATATTTACTTCTAATTTTTTTCAGGCTATATGATCAGTTTTTAGGAGTTTCTGAAGATATGTAGAACTGGCAGCCAAGAAGAAAATCAACTTTTGTTTTTACCAAAAGAACATGCTTAGAGCATAAATTATTAGGCTAATTTTATATATATATATCTGTGTGTGTATATGTATGTATATATGTGTTCCATATTTGAAACATTTAAAAATTTATAGACTCAAAAAGTTTTTCAAAATGATCAAAGTAATATTTGATGTACACTCTAATTCTGATTCTATAATCTTTTCTGGCTTCATAAATTATTTGAGGTCAGTAAACTGTTTCTCTCATCTTGTATTTAAGAAAATTCCAAATGATGAAACTGAAACAGTAAAATCCTTACGGTAAAGGAGAAAGCAAGTAAGACTCTATTTGATAATTAATAAAGCTGAACCTGACCTTATGCTACTGATCACAAAACAAATCACTTATTGTAAGGCATGTAGGACCAATGTTTAAGATGTATTTGTTTTTGGACAGTTTGTTTAAATCTTTGTACCCTTCTGAAGTGACTGAGTGTGTGATGTGTGCATGTACGCACATAATGAGCACAGAAATTTTAAGTGCTCGTCACTCTGGACTTAAGCTGAGCTCATGTCTCAGCTCCATTTGCTGGAGGGTGACTGGTTAACTACTTTAGTATTGCTGTGCCTCAGAACCTGTTGTCCACAAAATGGCCCAAAATAACAATAACTAACTACCTTAGGTATCACTGTGAAGATTAAATGTATATAAAGCAGTGAGAATGACTGAGAAAACAGAGCACCACTGAAGGTTAGCTATTATTATAAATCATGGTAGTATCTCCCACACAGTATTTATACATTCATTTCACAGATTTTACTGCATTGTTGTGGGAGCATGGAAGGAAGCCAACATTTAGATAGTTGATAAAAGTCACTAATATAATTGTTTTCAGAATTTGGGAACAATTAAATTCAGCTGTTTTCTAAATCAGCTAATGAGTTTTTTTCCTCCCTCTTTCTTCATGATAGTATGTGGTACTTAAGGAATTTAGAGTTTGTTTAAAGAAGGCTCCTATACAAATGGTGAATGAAGAAAGTACCACAGGTATTAGGAATACGTATATACAGATATATCATTTATAATTTTGTATCACCTGATATTTCTGTGTGCGGATATACATATATACATATACACACACACATAACACACACACACACAGAAAAAGAGGGAGGAATGGAGGGAGGGACTTTGCCAAAAAATATATACATATCAGGAAAAGAAAAACTTATATAATAATATTTTAATATTCAATTTATAGGAACACCCTGAGATTAATACAAGTTATGTTTGGCCTCTATAATTATAAGAGGTGCCCAAAGCAGTGGCTGTTAGTTTCCAGATATTTATTAGCACGGTGAACTCCTGAAGTCTATGTACTTCAAGACTGTATATCCTGTAAGAGAACAACTAGCAGGAAGCATCACGATTCATGTGGGGATGCTTTGGGAGAGAATACTAAAACAACAGATAGTCATATACCTGTTAGGCCCACTAGGGAAGACAGGACAGAATTTGCAAATTTTGATATGTAAGACTTAAAGCTTAAAATTTATTTAGCAGGCAAAAAAGAACCCCTGTAGTGTCTTAAAAATGAATTACAAGAAGACTGCAATGTAAGATTAAAGGTTCAATTGTGATTCAATAGGGAAAAAGGTAGACAAGGTGAAGATAAAGGAATACAAAAATTTTTTTCAAATAAACAAGACTTTTTTTTTAAATCAAAGCAGGGCCTTGTGTTTGCCAGGTAAGGACCTGTGCTACTGAGCTTCGTCCTTAACCCACAAAACAGTCTCAATTGCCTTCTATTATTGTTTTCTTGTTCCTTCTTTCTAAAGTTACTCCAATATTCTATGGTATTCACTCTTCTTGATTCACAGCTCATGAGCTTTAGGGAAAACTAACTCCATAGTCAGCTTCAAAGTGAATAAGAATGTCAGGATAATTTCACATGACCTGCCAAGGAGTGGATTCAAAAATAAGCAAGTGATCCACTCTGGAACCCGTGAAAGGCTAATAAGAAGAAAGATGTGTTAAGAACTTTTGAGAAAATTCTTTCAAATTCCAGGAGGTCTTCTGGAAAAACATTGCTCTTTTCTTTGAGATGTGATCAAAGCAGCATGTGCCCTGCACACGTTACAAGGCAGCCAGTAAGTATGAGGGGAAACTCTCTGAATGAACCCACTATAGACAGCAAGACTGAGCGATGGTGAGATGAGCTAGTTAAATGTGGCATTGAACAACTGAACAATTATGGTCAGCTATGTGAGTCTGTAGATTTCCTTCTTGGTTAAGTGTCAGGTAGAAGTTCTTTTATTTACTTCTGAAGGCAGGAAAAATAAAGTAACTTAGGCATGAAGACACTGTTGGTGAAGAAAAGAGGAAAGGTATGTTGGAAATTTATCTGCAGAGTTGACAAATTCAATCTGAGTCACCATACAGTCACATTGATAAGGCCAGCTTTCTTTACTTCTATCATGGTTATTATCAGGGCACATTTAAAAAAGTGTTTTTATTTTTCACCTAAGAAAACTGTTGTGTTTATCTTGTAGAATTAGGGTTAAAGGCAGAAAACTGAGAATTCTGATGGGATTTATGAGCCTTGATCCTGAACTTAATTCCTCCAGTTTTGGGTCCTTATCTGCTGTTATCAATTGAAACTGGCTGCTCCATCCTTCCATTCCGATGTTATTTCAATACACTTATGTGACAATTGAGACTTCTATTTCTTGGAAATCTTGATTTTTTTGCTTTATGGACAGCAGTTCAGTATGGAACCACCCCATCTACAAAAGAATATGCTCCTTGACTACTAATTTAAGAATACAATCCAAAATGGTATCTTCACTCTGGCTACTGAACTCAATAATCTTCATCCTCAGGTTTTAAAGAAGTTGTAACTTCATTTCACATTTGTGCACACATGAGAAATTGCTCATTTTTAAATATGAATTATTTGCTTGTGACCTGAATGAAAACACAAAATTCATTTACACCTACTGTTTTGGTCAAATGTATTTTTAAGTAATTATATTTAAAATGTCCCAATTATATCATTAATCATGTTGTGAGTTTTAACAATCTAATAAACCGGAAAAATACACATAAAAGTAGTGTGTACTGAAAATACTACCTCAAGTGAGTCACTCATAAGAAAGATATTTAGGGCCGGAGGGTTAGCTCAGTGGTTCCGGCGCCTGCCTCGCAAGCGTAAGGACCTGAGTTCGATCCCCGGTTACCACATATAATGCTGGGCGTGGTGGCTCACGCCTGTCATCCCAGCACTCGGGAGGCAGAGACAGGAGGATTGCTGAGTTCGCGGCGGCTTGCCTGGGCACCATAGTGAGCTCAGGGCCAGCC